>KV751360.1:2905716-2961748 GCA_001698575.1 Mola mola
AGCCGTGAGCAGCGGGTGAGCATATAAAAGCCCTCATGACCCAGGTCCCCAGCCATCACTTGGTCTAAGTGTGTGTGTGTGTGTGTGTGTGTGTGTGTGTGTGTGTGCGTGTGTGTGTGTGTGTGTGTGTGTGCGTGCGTGTGCGTGGGTCTGAGAATGACTGAATATGTAAAGAGTGTGTGGAGCCTGAGGAAGAGCAGAATGGATGTTGTCGGAGAGAAATATTGGTTGTATCCTGTTTTCTATCCTGCCCTGCGCCTAGCCTGCATGGTGACAGCAGAGTCACGGGCAAAAAGAAAAAAGTACCTAACTGTTGGCATGGCACACACACACAAGCCCTGGATTGTTTTTTGAACACGTCATCGTTCACGTGTCTGCGCATGAGTGCGTTCTGGTGGCCAAACTATGATTGGCTGCCCTCTCAACTTGTCCTTGCATCCCTCAGGAAGAAAAATTACTCCGGCGGGGATGGCGAGGAGCTGTAATTAATCAATTAGCCGATCAATAAGCCTGTCTGTCAATAAGTCGTCACGTCAGATAGCCAGGAAGCGTTTTGGCCAGTGGCTGGCCGGGGATGGTCCCCGTTCCCGCCCCTGACGAGAGGCAAGGATGGCTTCTTCAGTTCAGAGAACTGCAATTCCCACAAACCCCATCAAATATTCACAGGCACCTCTAAAGAAAGAGAGGAGGGGGGGACAGCATAGAAAGAGAGGTTTTGTAAAAAAAAATTTCAAAAACTGACGAAAGGGAGGGAGGTGGGCAGGAGAGATGAGGATGAAGGGGAAATATGTGGCAAGATGAAGGAAGGAAACAGCACCAAAGGAGATGGAGAAAGACACGATGGGTTAAAATGGTTGGAGATAGAGGGGGAGCTAAAGGAGGGAACCGTTAGAGAGAGAGGAAGAGCGAGGTGGAGAGAGACTGTGTTTAATTATTCAGCATTACCAGCGTTCTCTATTTATGGCCCTTTTAGAACAGCCAGTAGAAACCATATATACACGTACTGTAGACACAGGCGGCTCCCTTAAGTACTGCTCACCGGGGAAGTTTCAACCCAAAAAACATGGGAAACAAAAAGAAAACGTGATTACATATTGATAAGAGAACTGCGCGGAAGGGTGAGGAAGTTAGGGGGGATGAATTGGCAGAGCAGAAAAAACAAGGAAACAGAAGCGCCATTGAGATGTAACATGAGAAAGAGGGACAGAGGCGAGCTAAAATTAGTTTTTTTTTCGCTGTAGCTACTCATCTATCACTGTTCTTGGCAAACGTGGAACTACATTTGAAGACACTTTTGTTTTTAATTGGGACGTGATTTGGGGTGCTCGTGAGAGGGGAAAAGAAAGAGAGAGAGGGGAGAGAGCACTTTGGAGCAGATTTGTATCATTTAACTAGATTGAGTAATGGAATTGTTGATAAACCTGTTATCTTTTGGTCCCAGATGCACACAAATGCAGCAACGCAGCACACAGCCCGCTATCACCGATGCCGTAAAACACAGCGCTGGCAATTACTCTCGATCACGCACTGTATACGTGCCCAGAAGGCTGCTTGCATGGGCACACATACATATCTTGAGCTACGTTACACATTTGTACACCGAGTTAAACCCACTGCAGCAGGACGCGGTGAACTCGTTTCATAGCCCCATTTGTGGGAATGGAAAAATACCAAAGTGTCTGATTATATATATCACACTTGTGTTAACCTAAATTTTAAATAAAAAAATCCTCAACTGCTCAGGGTATTTTTCAGGCCTTTTTTCATGCACCTAGTGCTTTTTTTTCCTCTTCATCCCACTGGCTCATTAAAGTTTAAATAAGCCCAAAGGTGGCCTAAATTTGTCTGTCCAAAGACATGAATTATTAAGCTTCAGGGAAATGAAAGCCAGCGATGTGCAGTTAAGACAATTTCATCTCACGATACTGACATCATGTAAATCTCCACATATTTCACTGTAAAATTACGCAAGGAGAAAAATTAAGCAAGAGCTTCCGTGGGAGATTCAAGGTTTTCCTAAACTGCTGCAGCCATTGCTGGCGGGAAAGCAAACATCAAGGCGCAACTTCTCAGCTCGTCTGTGATGTCAGAATAAGTTTACGATCACAGATACGTCAGAGGAAAATTGGCCCTCAGTCACTGAGCGCATTCCGTTTATTTTTTAATCAAAACAAGGAGTAAAATGACTGTAATCTTTTAGATCTGAGCAGAAGTTCCACCTCCGCTCACTCCACAGTGCACTGACGAAGCCACTGATCCAGACTGGGGGTGCCGCAGTCCGGAGCTGCACAAGGTACAGTATTCTTAGGTGTTGTTTTTCTCACATAACAAGGGTCCAAAACGGAGAGAGCTGCAGCAATTCCACCTCACTAATACCCAGCTGAAGGTCAATTTATCATCCCGGTGAGTGAGAGATTTACCTGCTCACAAGCAGTTGATCCCTTTCAGGCAGCTCGCCTACAGACGAGGGACCTCAACCGTGTTGGGAATTTAAAATAGATGGCATTTTTTGCTCAAGCGAGTCTGCTCCTTATCTGTGTCTGGAGCCCAATCTTTTTCCAGTTTACAGTGAAATCCACACCACCGAAGGGGCAATATTTGAAACTGAGCACTAAAGTATTTTGAGCATTTTTTTCCATCCTTAGTTTAATTTCCATATTTATTATTCTAAAGATGACTTGATGGTGTCAGAAAATAGCTCAATGTGACGTCTTCTGTTACTTGCAAAACAGCAAATACAACGGAAGCAGCCTTTTTTCCTTACTAACTGTCTTAATGGCTGCTTATTTTAGTGTATATTACAAAAACTTTTATGTAAGCCAATAGTTTGTTATATTTAGCACCTGGAGTTCCTTCCAAGACGACTAAACACGTGTGTGACAGCCAATCATAAACCAGCGTGGATCAGCCGTAGGGGCCAACAGGACGTTGCTGCTGCGTCGCGTCACCGTAGGCATTCTGTAGCTCGGTAATGTGTAGGAACAGACTGGCTGAATGTCAGCCAGTAAATGAGCCATGACTTTCACCAAGACAGCCGAGTCAGCAATAAATGGATACACATAACTCTCAAGTTCCACACGCTTTGTGGGGTTTGTTTTTTTTTCCTCCCCTCTGTCCACAACCACACACCCACAACCACACACCCACACACACACACACACACACACACACACACACACACACACACACACACACACGTGAGGCACGTAGATGCATGTTTCACGTTTCTAGAGGGATGGAGACGCATGTCCGACCTCTGTCTGACTTCTCATCAGGCCCAATCACATGCAAGAGAAGCTCTTCTCCATCACCGCCTGACCTTGGCTCTCTGCTCCATCAGACATGCCCTCTCTCACAACACACACGGGGTACTTCACGTGTCCATGCTCTCTCTTTTTTAAACAAACACATTTACTTAAGCTAGTGCCGTGTCTCCGTCTGCTGTCACATCCTGCAGAGTGGCAGGATGAAGCGGCAGAATCAGGAAAAGGAAGCGGGGACCATCATGGGGGAAAGGGGAAGTTCAGACAGAGGCATGGGCCGGGAGATAGTGCTTAGCGGGAAACAGCTGAGTCCAGCTGACAACAAAACACAAACCGCAGTGATGTCACACCATCAGACTGAGCGAGCACAAGCACTTCCTGTGTCTCGGAGAAACACTTCCACCTGAAATATCGAATCTGGTGGCGGAGGAGTATACGCCTCAACGCAGAGGTGTAGAAGAATACTCGAGAATGGCGGGCCGGGAGAGAAAAAAAAAAGCACAGAAAAGGGGAAAAGAAATCTTAAAAGCACTTTAATGTGCCCCAGTTTATGAGTTTCTCTTGCATTCGCTCCATTTCTCCCAAGCTTGTGGGCTGCTTTTATCTCTCGTCTCCTCTATCTGCTTCATCAACAGCGCAGGTTTCTATTCTTTATTCAATAGGCTTCTCGGAAAGAATGAACAAACGCTGATAAGATATCAGAGCCTTCTATCAGAAAGATTAGACTAATGTGTATTTAAGTCGTTTTATGCGTGTACCTTACCTTGTAAACCTGCCCATAGGTGCCATTTCCCACCAGCTCCACCAGCTCAAAGATGCCGGCAGGATCCTGGAAAGACAAAGGAAACATGAGCTGAAGTGAAAATTCATACTGCTTAATTTTTTTCCAAACAAAGTGCCATTTATATTCACTCAGAATATAAAGTCAGGTCACACTCCTTAATATATCCACTACTTTGGATATTTCAATCAGCTTCAGCTGTACTTTAATGCTGCTCCACTCTGTTAGATTGTTACGATAGTCAGCGTTACCGTAGTTACCGTCTAAACATCCGCATGTTAGCATCCTTATTGTGAGCATGCTGTAGGTCTGGGTGGTGTAGCCTCATCACATTAAATTATGTATGCTGGAGCTGCTACTGACAATTATTTTGATCCTGCCGATGGTTTTCCCGATCGATCCATTAATCGTTTACTCTATAAATTGCTTTTTGTACTGCAACCAATTGTGAACAACCCAGACTCTTCATTTACTGCCAGAAATTGCAAGGAAAAGCAGCAGATCCTGATTTAACGATTTAATGAGCTGGAACCAACAAATGTTGCTCGAAACAAGACTGGAACCCTTATTAACTTTCTCTTGATCAACCAATTCATAAAGCGTTGCAGCTCTGTATGTTGATATTTCTCCTAAAAGTTCTTCATAAGTGCTAAGACTGGGCAACCAAATCGAATATCACGATAGTTTCCACCTTGATATCGATAATCTAACGCAGTTGGCAGGGTACTTTGACTAAATATTAATACAATGAGGGCAAATATTTAAAAAGACAACTCTGTAACGTTTGGAAAAATGGCATAATTTCACCGTAATGCAGCCTTTAAACCAAAATAAAACATGATTTGTCGAGCCCTATCCTGTTGACGTGCTAGTGTAAGCATCCAGCTCAAAGCACCACTATAATCAAATGCAGACACACAAACATGGCTCAATATTGGTCTTGTTATCCAGATATCGGCAGCGTTTTCAACAATGGCGTGACCCCGGCAGCGCTGATGTCTTGTTCTACCACCTGGGTATTGAAGAATGAGTCTGAACTGTGGCGCTGGACTGTTGTAGGCCTGCGTCCAGACCTGCTAATAATTTATGCCCGCTGTTGCCGTACTGTAGCTTTGCCAACACACAATCTACTCATCTCTGATGGAGAGCAACTGGAACGATGCATAAAACCCACTGACCCCTGCACACCCGCACAAACAGACACGCGTAAACACACCTCCCCCTTCCTTTCTGCCGCGTGTTGCTACGGCATTCCAACAATAGCTGGCATTATTTTGTGCTGTTCTTCCTACAACAGAGATGCTGGTGGAGACGTCACAGCTATTGGTGGGCAAATATTCACTCTCGACCATCCTGAACTGCAAATGATCCAGTAGCAAGTCAGGTGATGCAGCTCTGACTCTGGCAGTTCTCCCTATAAATTCCATGTAACGTGGATTACCTTGAGTTTATAGCCAAATTCTTCTGGGTCAACTAACATCAAACCATTAGTCCTATCAGTCAATCCTGTTATTTTCTTTTTAATTCTTTCTTTTCTTTTGTTTGAGCCAGAGGCTCATGCCTAATTCCGCTAATTTCGGGTGAATCAGCGGCGATAGAGCTGCTTGAGTCCCAGTGCGGTAGATCAGCACAAAGTCCCAGAACAGACAACATAACACCACACGTACTTTTCACAGACGACCTTTTGATCTTCGCACTCTCTTTCTCTCTCTCTCTTTCGCTTCCTCTTTCTTTAGGAGCTTTGTTTTCATGCTGTGTGTGAATTTTCAGTCACACTTTGAGCCAACTTTGCTGACACAATGCAGAGATCAGTACGTGCAGCACAGAGCAGGAAATTACACAGGATTACGGCCAAACGAAGAAGGAGAACTTTACAAGTAGATTTTCAACGCTACAGTATAATATTATGTACAAGCTCAAGGTGTCTGCATGGCTTTGTCTCTGTACTTTCATCCGTCCTCTCCATCTCTCTCCCTCGCTCTGCCTCCATATGTTTGATTTGTGCGCGTCTCAGCAGACCTGTCAACCTGTCAGCAATTTCTGAAGACGCGGCCTTGTGCTCTCTTCTTGCGCTCTCCCTTCCTTTCCTGTTGTTTTTCGCCCTTCTTTTTAAAGTGCAGCGCGCACATGCACACACGCACACACACAAACACTTTCCCTCACATCCAATTGCACACAAACACCAAGCATCAACAAACTCATTCTCTCACACGCCGTTTCAAGTACATACTCTTGCTGTCTCGCTCTCTCATCACTGCACACACTCACACACTGTGCCAAAAGCACCCTCCTACACAAGGGCTGGTGTTCAAATGTTCTAACGAGGACGAGGGGGCACAAAATGAGGAGTGTGTGTCGGACTACATGTGCACGTACGCGATTCTGCAAACCGCTTTAAACAGCGCAGACAGATACATTCTGCAGACTGTGACTGTTTTGCAGCTATTTTTTTCTACCCTCACTTCCCCTCTCTCTCTCTCTCTCTCTCTCTCTCTCTCTGTCGAACCTGGCGTTTGTCAGCTGTGTGAATTAAGACTCAGAGCTGCATACAAAGTCTTGACAGCAAATCCCAAGACACATCTATGGATGCACTCTCTTGTTTTTTTTGTTTCTTTTTCACAACAGAAACATTCAGGCGACAGTAAAATTCCCTGCACACGCAAGCTGCAAATGGATATGCATGCAGGCGCCACAAGCGGTGGAAGACACATGAACTAGGCCTGCATGCCGAGCCTCTCCTCCATGCACAGAATACAGAATGAGTGCTGTGGCCGGAGAGGCAGAGTGCTTTTGCTGCTCCAGTTCATATATGTCCTTAGGCTCACTGATAAAAAATATAGCACGATATCATTCATATTTTATGGGCCACTTGCAGAATGAGCTCTCATGAGTGTGTCCCTGTGCGCTCATCAGCGTGGTTTAAAACTCCTAGCGACTGAAGAACATTTGCCCCCTTCCCCTTTTCTCATTTTGCGGTCCCTCTGAGCATTTGTAAGGATCACATGACTGCCACATGACCTCACTGGTGGCCGATGACTCACGGTCTGTGTGTGTGTGTGTGTGTGTGTCTGCAAGAAGTTGCTGAATCACAGTAAGACATCAGAAATTACTTGAATATAACTCATGACAAGAGTGCTGAGAGAAGTAACAATAAGCTGTTTACTTTAATCCCATTTCGAAAGAGTATCAGAGAAAAAATTCAGAGACTTTGAGAATAAAGTCATAAATTTATGAGAATGAAGTCTTAATTTGACAAGAATAAAGTCATGATTTTTCAAGAAAAAAGTCGAAATATTAAAATATTATGAGAAGTCATGATTTTTGGGGTTAATTTAGAGGAGAGATATCAGAGGAACCATCACCTGCGCCACAGTGAGGATGGAAAACTTTAGTTTATGTTTCACAAAAAGGGAAATTCTTAATGTTTTGGCACATCAAAACCACATTATCATCAGTATCAGGAAAATAACAAATTGCAAAAAACTGGGTTTATTCCGACAAAGAACTAAACGGTCTTGGAGGAAATCACCTATTTTTGGTGGTTGTCCAAGGACCTGCCTGTTTTATTTTATTTCCTTATATTTAGTTAAATATACAACTTAATTTTCGTAAAAATTACAACTTTTTTTTTTTCGTGTGAGATTACAACTTTTTTCTCGCAAATTAATGAATTTATTCTCAAAATCTGAAACAAAGAATTCTTCAATGTGGCCCTAAAAATGGCATCACCAGACAGTTACTTCAACTTTGTCATAGCAAATCAGACAACTGAGAATGTGGCACAACTTCCTCTAATGAATAAGAACAGTATTACCCTTCTACAGTAGCATTTAGGGTAGCATGCAGTATGACATTCAATAGTCCTCCCTAATTTATCTTCATTTTGTTTTTATACCCACACACTTGTTGCAACAAACAGTACTAAAAGAAGAGACGCTTTCCAACACCCCAAATTATCACATTCCATTCCTTCTTGACATGGAATGTCCATATGCAAAAGTAGGATGAAGTGGGATTAACTTTGGACACAAGGACACGGAGATGGATGCAGCGCTGGATGCACTCTTTTCCCTGAACGCTATTGGTCCGTGAGCACCAAGGGCCATTAGAGGTAATGGGTTTTAGAGTGCAGGGCTGCAGTTCTTGTGAAAGCCACTTTACAACATGTGTGGGGGCCTCTACTGACTTGCATTTCATTCTTTCATTTCTCAACCTAACCTTAATCCTCCCCGCTGCATTCCTAAGCTTAACTCGTACCTCACCAAGAGCTAATGGTAAAACAGGCGAATGACTGTCATTATAATCCCTCACCGTCAGCGAAGCCACGCTCGGACGGTGAGGGACGGAAGGGACCATAATGCATTTGTAAAGCTTCTAAGGTCAGGATTTCCACACACATCAAGTGCTGAGAAATAAACATTTGTTGGTCAACAACATAAATGGAGTCATGACTGATCTCCTGATCATCCACAACAGTGACTATAATGCTTAGATATCTCTACCTCGGATAATGCTGCACGTCAATTTGACCCATTTAAAGGAGTTTTGCTATAAGTCGATCGCGCACATACTTTACATGACACTGACAGTGACAACTAAGTTCAAGCACATACAGTATGCATCCCACATGCTTTAATACAGGAATTTAACTAACATTAAAGTGTGCTGAATTTTTCTAGACTGACAGCTCAAGACAAGTAATGATGATTGAAGCAGCTGAGCAGAAAACAAATCACCTGCCACTTGTCAAACAGATCAAATTAAAGTTAAGCCTCTCTGGCTGACACTCACAGATTCATAACTGCACACTGTATGAGCATGCTTGGATTGACCTTGGATTGTCAATGCGACTCCTTCTACATTTTTAGAGGTAGTTATTAACTTTGACTACAGGGCAAATTGCCAAAATAACATGAGGGCAATAACACCTCTTAAAACATTTTCCTTTTTTTGGGTGCTAATAAGTATGCATCTAAATCTAGACTTCTTCTTGTCAGCCTTATTAAATGCACTGGTAAAAGCAATACAAATTCATTAAAAAGAAGGGTCAAATTTTTAAATTCATTCCATAAAGTTAATTTAGTGCACTTAAAACTATAAAGATAATTAAAATTGCACTAATAGTTTTACGGTAATATAGGCTCAGCTTCTGTTGCGTAACATGGGATGTGAAAGGGGTCACTCATTGAGTTAAAAACGACAATTATAACCCGACTCTGCAGCTTTATTTAGCTCTACAGAGCATGTTTGCATCTTTCAGTGCATTGCTTTGGTTTCACAGCCGACAGCTTCACACAAAACATCAATTAATGCTGCTTTTAGAGCTTATTCTATATTGTATTTGAGACCCTTATGACACCCAAGCAATACACCTAAGCAAACTTTATACAGTAAAATTGCAAACTATATGAGACCCAAGGCATTAGAGCGGAAGGTGTGAATTGAAAGTACTTATTATGTGTGCCTGACGCATCAGAAACACATATTACAATCCGTCAGGCTTATTAAAGGTTTAACAGGAATAAGTATCTAATTAAAACTAGTCCCGCACTGTTTGTCACACTGACACAAAATTCACCTCATTCGTGGGGAATCATCAGAAACTAACTCAACCTAACAGCAGCTAACTAAAGCTAATGGCAGCTCACTCAAGCTAAGATTAGCTAACTGAATTTATTAGCAGTAGGTGAAGCTAATGGGAGCTCACTGACGCTAATGGCAACTAATTTAACTTAACGGGAGATAAGCTAAAGACAGCTAAAGACAGATAGCTAAAGACAGCTAACTTAAGATGACAGCAGCTAAGGACAGCTAACTGAAGCTAATGGGAGATGGTTGAAGCTAACACCAGCTAACTGATGAAATTTGTAGCTAAATGAAGCAAATATGAGTTAACTGAGGCTAACATGACTCAATGAAGCTAACAGTTGCTATCTGAAGTTAGTGGGAGCAAACTAAAGCTAATAGGAGCTAATCACAGGGATTTGGCCAAAGGACCCCATCCAGGCAGTCATTCAAAACTTCTCTTGGGGAATTTTCCAGTTTATTTATTATTGGTGTAAAGTTCACCCTGACTTGTTGTCATCATGTAGGCCTACTGTGTATCTACATAGTAGGTTTCCGTGCACTTGACAGAGGCCAGGTGAGTGAGTCAGTGTCTACAGAAAGTGAATTACAGAGAAGTGATGGATTGAATTAGAAACTCTAAGAGGATGACAGGAGTCACGCTGGGGCTGGGTCTGCCTCTTATAAAAGCACTTACATTTAACAACATGGCTCACCACCGCTTGCTTTTACAAGGAGATGCTTTGGTTCCCCCTAATACCCAGAACATCCCATCCAGACATGTACAGGACGTCACACGAGTCAACTCTTAATCACAGAGTTACAGCAAGCCGAAGATAATACGCGCCACACACTCTCCTTCGCGTTGCTAGTGAACCCATCCGCATCCTCACCTCTCGCCTTCCAT
The DNA here is from genome assembly GCA_001698575.1 of Mola mola. Lineage (NCBI taxonomy): Eukaryota > Metazoa > Chordata > Actinopteri > Tetraodontiformes > Molidae > Mola > Mola mola. Next base: position 2,916,233 of record KV751360.1, read on the forward strand.
CCATCTCTGCCAACTTGTCATCTCGCAACTTCTCCTGTTGTCCATCCATCCTTCCATCCATCCGTCCATCCCTCCCTCCCCCTCATCGTTCATCTTTTCTTCGCACTTTTCTCCTTCGAGCACAACGGAGGGATTCAGCTCCTACTACAGCCTTGTTTACACGCACCTTAATCCCCCAAATACGTCGGATCAAGCGTGCGAGCAAACGTTATGTCTTTAGACTAAATGCGGAAACATAATGTGCTATAATTTAAAGTTACAATCACAGCTTCTGTTTATGCTGGACGCTCTGGCATCATCTCTGCTCGTTTGTGTTGTTTGTGCTGCACACGCTTCCAAGAAATCATTAGGAAATCAAATAGTGTGGCTTAGGCCATGATGCCTCTTTTTTTTTTTTTTTTTTTAAATTGCATTTCTTATTCTTTTTCTGCTGAAAGCCTGCGATTAAACAAACTGCAACACCACTTGTGTCCATGCTGGAAACATAAACGACATCACGCCCCGTGCATGAGAACATTTTCCCCCGAAAACCTAAACAAGTCTGAATCCCTATTTTCTGTGACCAGATTCCAAATAAGGAACTCAGTTTTATGTCTAACTTATACATCCTGGCGCTTCTATACGTCTAGCGGAGAATTAGAGAGTCCATCAGTGACTTGGGAGGAGGGAAATAGGTCAACTAGAAGCAGGCAGGCAGAGTGGAAAAGAGGGTGGGGGGTGGCATTTCTCAGCGACAGCCTGCCATACAGTACATAGACTATTCATGAATAAGCTCTGTGTAAGCCTTGGGCATTGCTGTGGCCCCGTTACTATGGCATCCATGGTGAGGGGCCGGAGGAATGTGGCCTTACTGGCCAACAGGGATGCAAGGGGGGGTGTTGGGAGAGGGGTCTTTGCTTTGGACTACTTTAATCACCGCTCACATCTACACCTTTTAGCCCAAGGAAATCCTCTGCCGCTTTCTTCTTCTCCCCTCTTCGCTCTGGCTGTTTCTCAGTGTCCCTCCAAGTCTCTCCGAGCTCCATTCGTCTCCACACGTCCCGATTCTCCCCTGGAATCCACCGCTCCGGCCCTCTCCCTCCTCCTCTGCCTCGCTCTGACCTGTCCATTCGTCCTCACCTGCTCTCACACCCGAGTCCCAGCACAGCGCATTGGTCTATTGGAAATGCATGTGTGTGTGTGTGTGTGTGTGTGTCTGTCTGTGTGGTGCCGTGGCCAAACTTCCTGCTGGCTGACCGTCTGTTGCCATCGTCAGCTGACTGGATGAACCCGTGCTTCTGACACCTCTGATCTGCGTGTGTTCGTACGTGTGCATATCCCTTTATATAACAAAAACCAAACACTGTGTCTGTGTCACAAAAACCACAGCGGTTCAACCTCCCCTGGTCTTTTGTCATCACTGTGCCTGGCGACAAGACGGGGAACTCTGGCCTTTCTCACGGGAGCCAAACGCGAGGCGTCTGCGCAGGTGCTGCCGGGGGTCGACGCGAGACACCGGCGAACGTCGCACGGAGCAAATGAGACCGGAAGGACAGAAAATAAGAGAGGGGGAAAAAAATGCAGAAAAAGGGAAAAGTGCACAGACGGCAAACATGAAAAGCCACTTCTCTCTCCACTCCACTTCCCACGCAGATCTGTCTGTCTCTTTGTTTTGGCGCGTGTGTGTGCATGTCTGTGTGAAGGAGATGGTCAGGCTCTACCCCCGACCCCCTCCAACACACACACACACACACACACACACACACACACAACCCCCCAGTCGCCACCATCCATGCAAATATCATAATCACCCATCTGCCCCCTCCCCACCTCGCCAGAGCCAGCTGACCTATTTCCTGTCCCGCCAGTCCAGAGGTTGACTGTACACTCATCTCAGGGAGCTGGTGAGTGTGTTGAAATAAGTAAAAAAAAAAAAATATGAAGCACAAAAACAGAAGAGGAACAAGTGCAGAAAGACAAAGAGTGTTTGTTGACAAGAGGTCCTGTCCAGACACGTTGAGGGATTTACCTTCCTTGGTGTTCCTTTGAATCTGGGTTACATAACTAAATGGATGCTTTGTTGAAAGGCTACACACTGTCAGAAAAGATGAGCATTTGTGACTAACGTGAACTTAACTGGGTGAGAAGAATGCTCTGGCTTGTTCCGACTTCTGAGGGGCGGGAAAATGATTCTTTGGTTTTTGTTTTTTTAGGGAATGTCTTCTAAAATTCAAAAACAAGGTTATTTTACGTAGGCAGCTTACAAAGAAGGTTGAAACGAGCAACCCATCAGAGGGTTAACAAAGGTTTAAGCGGTTTAAGTCACATTCTTCTTCATATTCCAACAAACAAACCACGAGGTTTTTCAGATTTTGCGTTCTGCGTGACGATTTTTCTCTTTCTGGACAAAAGCTGTGAGTAAGCGCCTGCAAAAATGCAAAAAAAAAAATTAAAATATATGTATATTTCCAAGTTATGTCAAACGATCAGCGCTGATCGACCTGCTCATATAAATTCACGCATACTTAAAAAAGTGACATTTAACCAATATGTGTGTTGTTGAGTCGCAGCGATCATCACGCCTCTGGAAGAACAGGGCATACATGGGCTGCCTCACTCTCCCTCACCTCCATTCTACCTCCAATCCTTCTACCTTCTCTCCCCCAACGGTGAAAACACGCCGCATACTGCAGGCGAAAAACCCCCAAAGGTGAACGTTGGTTGTCGACAATTCTTTCACGTCGCCTGTGAGCACCACTCTTGGCGCGGGAGTCAGAGAGACAAGATGCTGGGACAAACGGGCGACGGATGATCTGCTGTGACTGAAGCAAAACCACACCGACAAGCAGAGACAGACGGAACGAAGGATGCAAAAAATAGGCACGCAGACGAGGAAACGGGTAAATAGAGGCCGGAAGACAAAAAGAAAAAAAACAAACCAACACATTATGTGTGTTTGATGTGTGGTCTGGGCTTGCGGAGCAGCAAACAGGTCTGTAGCTGAAGCCTCCTCACGTGCAGTATCCCTTACTTGTGCATCAGCACGGCAGACAACCACACGCTCTCACAGAATAACACACACCATGCCAGGCGAAGTGAAACCAATGGTATCCACGCATTAATGCAAGTGTGTGTGTGTGTGTGTGTGTCATGTCTGTCTGTGTCGGAGTGTTGCAGCACACGCCAGATGAACAAAAGAACTGGCCGTGGCAGCATGCAAAGATTCACCTTTGATGGTTTGACTGCAGGTGAGTTGACATTCTGTCTCACACACACACACACACACATTTAGATCGAGTCAGGAGCTCAATAAAAACTAGTTTAGGTGAAGGGGGGTGGGGGGACCAAGAATCAGTTTCCATCTTGCACTCAGCAGTGTGCGGGACAAACAGGTTAAATTCCACCGCTGTCTGGATCAAGGCTGATGGGCCTATAATAGGTGGTGGAGGGGAAGAAAAAAGCTACACAACACCCCCACCCGGGTGAGCAGGATAGCCCCTTCAACACCGAACCTGCCCCAGAACGCACTGGGATGGAGGGGAGGCTTCGGATGCACGAGGCAGCTGTCAGGTTAGTTCACGTCTAAATATAACCGGATCCATCATTTGACAGACCTCCCTCGCACCCACCGCTTGATATTCAAGGAGGGCTGCAGGTGCAAGAGGGGACGCGCGCGCACACACACACCGGGTTCTCTCAGATGAAACAATCGCTGCAGGTGCAAGAGGGGACGCGCGCGCGCACACACACACCGGGTTCTCTCAGATGAAACAATATCTGCAAAAAATAACACAGTCTTCTCACCCTCAAAGCGGACAGGTCGATTTCGTCCAGGCTCCGAGCCGGAGAGTCGCTCGCCATGATGGAGGGCGCAGGGAGCCGCCACGATCGCCTGGATCGGCCCCCGCTGTCACGCCTGCGTGCCGCTCAGCCTCTCTGCTGTCCTGCACCGCGATGCCTCCGCGACGGGCAAAAGAAATAACAATAGTGGTGTTGGGGGGCGGCGGGACGCGCCTCGGGGCCGGGAGCGCGCGGCTACAGCCCACACGCGGGGCGGCGGGGAAGGAAGGGCGCCGTGTTCCGCGGCACCTCCGGGTCCATGTCTGCGGGACGTCGACGGCTGGGAAGAAGGCGAAGCTGCGCGGAGAGATGACCGCCGCCTCCGACAGCCTGCTGTTACAGCGAGCGACAGGAGGGCGGAGTTTGGGGCGACAGGGACTCCCAAACTTTTGAGTTCTGTGAATTTCTGACCGCACACTTCGGTAACCCCCCCTCCCCTTGTTCTGTACCTTGCAGTAGGGTTGGAGTGGATGATGGCGTCAGATTATTTCATTATACTAGCAGCAACAGCAGGTGTTCCCGATCGTTCCAGTCAGGTCCAATGGAGAAAATGTGCTGGCTGTTGTGCTTGTTAGCTCATTGGATAGGATCCACCACGTCGAATGAAACGGAGCTTTTCATTAATTGGATTAATTGCGATTGTCCTCACCTGCAGTTTTCATGTCAGGTGGCTTTTCGCCAATTTTTGAGCATTTTCAGCTCTGACATAGGGAAAAGAGACATATTTGAAGATTAAGAAAAAACATGAAAAACCCCACTTGAGAGCCCTTTTGAGAGTTTTCACAACATGTTGATGTGGGAAAATCATGTCAAAAACCTAATCAAAGCAGAGCATTTATATGTATTTGAGAAGGTGTCTGAAGGGGAACTTTAAAGCAGAAGCTGCTGCTCGTGTGCAAAGTTGCAGCCCGCTGGGGACTCCATTTAATGACGCTTACCAATTCCTTTTACTAATGATAATACTGTAACTACACAATAAAATATTTTAATTATTGTTTATAGTCTTTTAACTATAACTGATCGCCGATCACTTGCGTTTCCTTTTCCAGGTCAGATGCTCTTCACCTTTTGTAACTTTTGAGACAACTTCAGCTGCAGCACCTTCACGGCGAGTCTTCAAGCCCCATTCATCAATTGTTCATTTGATCAGTTTGAGATCTTAACCAAATTAATCCAACTGTAAAATTTGGTAATGATCCACCGGGGAGGTTTTGAGTTATTTTTGTTCACACACTCACAAATAGGGAGAAAAAAAAATCTAGGGTGAACAACGAGAGAAAAGGGATTTCACTGCATACAGTTTTCATTTACAAAAATATCTTTGCGCCACTGTGCATCTGTTTAATGAACCATAAATTTTTAAAAAACTATTAAAAAAAGGTGAGTCACCTGGTGCGCGCTAAGACATGTCCTAAAAGTCACATGCAGGGCATAAATAATAAATAATTCATTCAAATTTAACCATCCCTGAGACTGATCTTGCACATAACAGGACTGAAATTCTGATGAATTACTGTGGACTTACTAAACAAGACACAACATAAAAGAACGTCAAACGGTGCCAATCTATTATGGCCCAAAGGCTGTTTGTTGATCTGTATAGAATGTGAACAAAACCACAAGTGAGAACTGACTTGTGAAAAGTGGTTACAGTTACTGAGAAGACGTACGTACTTGGTGGTTAACACGTACTGGTATCACAATATTTGCCGTACTGTCAAATCATTCCCAGGAATTGGGCCAATCAATTTTTCTTTCCATAGAAGGAACGTCTTTCTTGTCGTGATGATCAAAAGCTGTCATTCATTGTTAACACAGAGCATTTCCCTGTCAGCCCCCTGCGCATGTTGGCCGCACTTGTGCTCTTTGCATTAACTACCACATTCCAATAACATTTGCCATCCACAGGATTGACAAGACTGACAACATATACGTCTATATATACATGTTAATGCTGGTATTTAATTTTCTTGTCATGTTTGATGCCTTGCTATGGTTTGGACATGTGCAGCGGAAGGACAGTGGATGTATTGTTGGAGGGATGCTCAGGATGGAGCTACCAGGCAGGAGGCAAAGAGGTCACGTAGATGGTAGGTGAGGGAGAAGAAGTGTGGCCACTCCTAGAAAAAGGTAGGCGGAGGCGAAAAATAAAGAAGAAACCATTATATTTCCTTGTTATTTTACGTGCTGCAACTGACAGTGATGGCAGATTTCACTGGAACGCAATTGACTGTTGTGTCACAACACAATAACGATTCAGTGAATGTTTGATCGCAGAATGGATCTTCCAGAACTGAAATCTACTGAAGTAAAATGACTAGAGGCATTTTTAAGACTCTCAATATGTGACCGTCTCAATCAAACAACACTGCAGCTGGAAAATTACACCCCACTTGCTAATTTGGACCAGAAACCTTTTGACTTGGCCTTTTATTTATCCTTCATAGAGATGTACAGATGCTACACGTGTCGTCAAATGCAAATTCTGAAATATAAAACAGTTCACAAATTTACAGCTGACATAATTCCCATGGGATAACGACAACATTCCCCGGGATCATTTTTTTATTTATGAGCTTCTTAAATTATGGGTTGACATTGTATTAATTGAGCAGGTATGAACAGAAATGGGACATACTGTCAACAGTAAAAAGAGGATATAAACAGTTGAAGCGAGAGCAGCTAAACTTAAGCCAAAAGTTACAGATTGACATAAAAGACAGCTGCACGATGGTTCTGATAAAGCAACGGAGGCTCGAATCCACAGCCAACCACACAGCCATGCCATACATTTTAAAAATAAGATTCAAGAATGTTAAATGATTCATAATCCATAAATAATCCAGTAACAAATACAACAACACAAGACAATATTGTCAAAAATCAATAAAAGTTGACAAGTAAAAGGAGTTGAATCTGTGTAGAAACAAAGAGCACAAAGTTCCCAAACATTATCACCTCATTGGACAGTCGTCAATTCCCTGGTCCCATTCAATGCATCGATACTTCATTCTCACATCCCAAACAAGCGCTTTCACATCTTTGCTGTGTGATTGCACAAACAGGTGACTGAGCTCAGGCAGAGGACACGCCCAGTACAGCTGGAAACTTGAGCTTCACATTAAGGGGGAGGTGTGTGCTTAACCAGGTTGACGTGAAAAACATTACATATTTCGACAAAAAAAAACCCTGCACACAGTCGGTAAAAACAAACGCAATGGTCTGGTAGGTCACAAACCACAAGAGTCCCTGTAAAAGCTTAATCTCCCCTCTGACATACGTGTTACCTCACAAAACGTTTAACGCTCTGAGACAGAAGTTAATTTGAACTAAGCTGACAGCTGGAAACCAAAACAAAGCTTGTTCATGAGAATGAGTTGCATTCTAGATGAAAATAAATGTTTTCCTTGTTTATATTGCAGCTGTGGTCAGCCAATAAGACTGAAAAATGCAGCTACGCGCTTCACGACAATACACGTCCATGCAATCGTGACTGTGATTTGACAAAAGGAAACAGTGCGACTGTCTCAGCACGCTGATCCGTGGCTTGCCAAGCTGCAACTAGAGGACCTTTCCTCGTTTATGTACGCCTGGTTTCTTTGTTATAGACGCGCAGCACACAAGAGAATAACAAAGGAAAACTGCCACATTCTCCATTCATGAAATATGCCTTTTTCTCATGTCCTCTGCACACAAACTGTGTTTGTAGGAAAATAGCACCATCTGTTGAGCAAAGAGGAAATGACTCCTTTGTATTTGTGGGCCGATTGTTTCGACCATTTTACGCCTTGATCATCCTTTAGTCACAATCGTTTTCTACTCGTCTGTCTGAACACGGCATGGAATAACAGCAGCCAGTTTCAGGCGCCATTCCCTGCCACAAAACAGGGTTGACAAGCATGATGTCTGTGAGGGAGCGTCACAGAGGGGTGATTGGCACATGTTTTATAGCAACCGTGTTATCAGTGTGAATCATGTTGTCACCGAATGTTTTGGATTCATTGTGCAGAAAAGGTCCTCAAAATGGCATCAAAATACAGCCCGGCTTTTTAACTCTTCACAAGCAGCTCGCTCGCAGTCTCCTGTGTGAGCACAGACACAGCATTAATACACCTCACGAGCCTCAAGCACAAACTAGTAAAAGACGACGGCGTTTCATGACTGTCTGTTAGCACCGCGGACATCATCGCTGTCATGTGAGCTGATCCAACGGTCCAAACGTGCCCACAGAGGAGTCTGATTCCCCAAAATCCCCCAAAAGTTCATGTGCCTGATTTTTTTTTCTCCACAGGTCTTTGTACTTCATACTTCATATAACACACAGAGCTCATCCCAGCCACCTGTCACTACTTATTAGTGTTTTTTTAAGTAAAAACAGATATGACTTCAAATCCATTCAACGCCCATGAAAACCTTTAGGGTGAACTCCAGATCCAATACAGACACTTCACTGAAGATGCTCAGGAAACAACTCCAGATGCGTAAGCGGCCGCCAGCGGTGGCACATCCTTTATGTCCAGATCTCTGTCGGGACCATGGCCTCCTTGGTTCCGACGGAGGGCATGAGGTTCTGCTCGGACAGGAAGTCCAGAGGAAACTGAACCAGGAAGCCTCGGATTTTGCGCAGCTCCTCCTGAGCGCGGGCCGGGTCCGTCTGGGCCAGCCCTGGCCTGGACTGGAACTGCTCCAGCTCGGACATGTTCCTCACCAAGGACGAAGGAAGGCAACGGAACACCTGCGAGCAAGGCACAGACAAGTACGGTGTCATCGCAAAGCAGCAGTTTTAGCTACTTTTGCCCCGTGGGAGGACACTTTTTTAGTCGTGGTCTTCAAGATTGTCAGTTATCATAAAGTTCCATGAAATATTCAAAGGTTCAAGCAACAAAATTATGACTTCATATTAATATTGAGTACAGCTTAGAATTTGGTTTGAGTCGCAGATGTGCGAAAAACATGCAACTTATTGTATATATTTAAAACAAAATCACCTGCAAATGACCAATTTAAACACATCTAGCAGGTGTGCTAAGTCCTCAGCCTGACGAATCTTCATGTCTGCACATACCTTCTCATAAATGGTGGCGTTACGGCCAGCTGTGGTCATCCAGACTTCCTTATAGAAGCGATCGCTGATGGGGTCGGCCAGGTCAATACTGGCGTCGGTGTGGCCTCCAAGGATAATTCTATCAAGAGAGAGGCAGAAAGAGTCAAAAATTGTCACTTTGTTTGGCTGTGCAGGTTTCTGAAATGCCCATTTTAAGGCCTTCTAAGAAAACACAGCGCTGGATTCAAACAAAAACATTAAAATTGTAATAAATTTGCGTTAAAGACGCCTCACTTCCTCTTTCCAGCTCCTTCACACACACACCTGAAGCACTCGAGGCGAAGCTGAAGTGCGTAGGCTCCAGCTTCATACTCCTGCCCGTCCATCACCGATGCAACCTTTTCCGAGTCCTCAATAATCACTGCCACCTCGCTGTCGCGTTTACCCAGCATGCTTCTGTCGTTGATGTTAGCGGAACCTGAAATAAACAAAACAGGAGTTGGAAAGGGAATCTGTGCATCCAGGCTTTCTAAGCTTTTTTAAACACTTTTAATAGTTCTACAGAAATATTGCCACTGGGGTCCAGATTACATATATAATCATAGACAAGACACCTTTAGCCTGATTGATGTTGCCGATAAAAATTAAAAAAGAAAATAAACAATTGAGAGAAAAGTTACAGCGAGGGTGAGCGTTTGGTGAGCAGCCAGCAGAGGGCGCAGCCAAGCCATTCCTGCAAAAGTCCCTGCAAGCTGAAAGAGTATTTGCAAGCACATTTGTTTTAGCTGCACACATGGAGAGAGACGGGGAAATAAAGCCATACACCATCACAACTTGGCAACAACAAGGCAAGAGAAGCTGTTCGCTTTTAATGGCGGCTGGTGAGAAGCAACACGAGACAGGAGGCGAAAGAAGCAGATGAGAGACTGACCGATGATGACTATGTTGTCGTCGACGATGAGCATTTTGCTGTGGACGTAGATGAGCTCTGTGACCAGGCGTCCCTCCAGCTCGGCGTGAGTCCGCAGGCCGGCGATGGAGATGTAGTTCATCCACTGGTCGTCCACTGGAGAGGAAAGTGTCAAATATTACATTGTATTACAACAGAGAATGACATGAGGAGCAACACTTTTCCAACTTTAAAGGTATCAAAAAGTTTAATTCTGTGTGTACTTACTCTCCTTTTTCAGCTGGGAGATGATAGAGTATTCCCCTCTTATCATGGTCCTGAGGAGGCAGGAAAGTAAAACTCATCAAAAAGTTCCTGAATATTGCCATTTTCCAGCTGCAGCGTCGGTTATTGCAAGTGTGATAACTAACTAACTTCAACTAACTTGACAGAAATAAAAATTAAATTCAACTTCTAATGACACTGCCACATCCGATTACCCGTCACCATCCCTCTTTCAATATCAAACACAGACACAAGCCTGCGGCTCACCTGTAGTTGAAGTGCATGACAGCCTGGAGGGCGTTCCCTCCTCCCGTGGTGATGTTGCGTAGGCTCCAGCTTCATACTCCTGCCCGTCCATCACCGATGCAACCTTTTCCGAGTCCTCAATAATCACTGCCACCTCGCTGTCGCGTTTACCCAGCATGCTTCTGTCGTTGATGTTAGCGGAACCTGAAATAAACAAAACAGGAGTTGGAAAGGGAATCTGTGCATCCAGGCTTTCTAAGCTTTTTTAAACACTTTTAATAGTTCTACAGAAATATTGCCACTGGGGTCCAGATTACATATATAATCATAGACAAGACACCTTTAGCCTGATTGATGTTGCCGATAAAAATTAAAAAAGAAAATAAACAATTGAGAGAAAAGTTACAGCGAGGGTGAGCGTTTGGTGAGCAGCCAGCAGAGGGCGCAGCCAAGCCATTCCTGCAAAAGTCCCTGCAAGCTGAAAGAGTATTTGCAAGCACATTTGTTTTAGCTGCACACATGGAGAGAGACGGGGAAATAAAGCCATATTTTCGAATTTGTCACAACTTGGCAACAACAAGGCAAGAGAAGCTGTTCGCTTTTAATGGCGGCTGGTGAGAAGCAACACGAGACAGGAGGCGAAAGAAGCAGATGAGAGACTGACCGATGATGACTATGTTGTCGTCGACGATGAGCATTTTGCTGTGGACGTAGATGAGCTCTGTGACCAGGCGTCCCTCCAGCTCGGCGTGAGTCCGCAGGCCGGCGATGGAGATGTAGTTCATCCACTGGTCGTCCACTGGAGAGGAAAGTGTCAAATATTACATTGTATTACAACAGAGAATGACATGAGGAGCAACACTTTTCCAACTTTAAAGGTATCAAAAAGTTTAATTCTGTGTGTACTTACTCTCCTTTTTCAGCTGGGAGATGATAGAGTATTCCCCTCTTATCATGGTCCTGAGGAGGCAGGAAAGTAAAACTCATCAAAAAGTTCCTGAATATTGCCATTTTCCAGCTGCAGCGTCGGTTATTGCAAGTGTGATAACTAACTAACTTCAACTAACTTGACAGAAATAAAAATTAAATTCAACTTCTAATGACACTGCCACATCCGATTACCCGTCACCATCCCTCTTTCAATATCAAACACAGACACAAGCCTGCGGCTCACCTGTAGTTGAAGTGCATGACAGCCTGGAGGGCGTTCCCTCCTCCCGTGGTGATGTCTCCCTCAAAGCCGGGAAGCAGAGGGGTGATGACGTACACGCGGTACTTCTTACCCTCCCTGCGTGGAAACACAATTAAAGCTGCGTGAGGTAAAGAGCGGCAGGGGGGAGAGGACACACTCGATCCTCCTCACAACTTAACACGGGTTTGATGAAGAAAAGACAATACTTGTGCGCCCGGATGATCCTTTCGATGATGGCGTCTCCGATCTTGTTGTAGACCGTCCTGTTGTCTGCGCAGCTGATGAAGAACTGGTTCTGACAGACAGACAGAATCTCACTGTTGCTATTTCACGACATCAGGTCACACAGCATGTTAGTATTCATATCCTGGCCTCACCGTCGGCGTACCTCTATGTAGATGTAGTGCTTGCTCTTGGCGATGACCTGGATGTAGGCGTTGTGGATGGACTCCTCGTGGTACTTTATGCCTGCCGACCAATCCGCTGCAGACCGCAGCACCTCGCACACAAACACACCAGGACTGTTAACGAGGGAAGGCTAAAAAGGGTTGCAGTGTCATGCACACTGATCATAAACAAGCACGTGGACGCGTGTTGTTAAGTCTTCTCTCGTGTGGTGCACCTAACAGTCACGTATTCTCACATGTGTATTATGGTCATCAAAATGGGTTCAGTGCATCAGTTTAATGTATCTATATCCTAAAAACTCAATTACCACTGACGTGTTAATCTGTAATCATTTTAAAACACATTTTTACAATTATAAACTATTTCTGAGTACTTACTTATGGAGCTCGTTTCAGTCCTGTTTCGAACAACATTATTACACATTTGATGTTTCCAGTTTCTTCAAGGATTTGCTGCTTTTCTTTGCCATTTCTGGCAGTAAATGAGGATTCTTTGGGTTTTGGTTTGAATCTCAATGTGAATCAATGATTAAAATGATCCGGAGTTGCAGCTCCACTCATATTAAACAGTAAGTATGAAATTCCTGTGAGAGAAACTAACTTTACTGCACATGAAAAGGCAGTGCAGCAAACAGTTTGAGACGTATTTTCAGAGTGCGTACGAGCTATCAAATTTGACAGGGGTGGAAATGTTGTCCGTGATTACAGAGGGTGTCAGTTCAAAACCAGATTTAGAGCGTGACACAGGAAAGACAAAATACAACAACGGCAGCATTCTTTTCCTTAAAGAAACTTGATGATGTGGGATCTTCACGTCCACGTTATTTTAGTCAAGCATTTCAGTCAAAGGTGGATTCCTTACGGCAATAAAACCTCTGCAGTTATGTAACTTTTCTGTCCAAGGAGAGTTTTTTTTCCCCCTTCTTTCATCTTTTTCAAGCAGTTGCATACAGAACGGGATGTGGAAAACAGCACAAGGAAAGTGGGAGTTTACACTATTTCTCTTTGTATCTGTTCGGCCACTTGTTTGTAGGGTTGGCTCTCATTCGGCGTGAATATTATGACATCTGAGTTTGGTCTTGTGAGTGCAGCCGAGCACCCGGTCGGGTCAGTTCTCTTACCTGCACCTTGGCATTGACGCAGTCAGGGACCTGGTATCTGAGCTCGGCCGCACTGGAGTGAGACTTGGGCAGCAGGAAGGGATACGACAGGGAGCGATACTTCGGCTTCATGATCTGTCGCCAAGAACGGTTTGCAAAAATGTGGGCAGAGAGAGGGTAAATTTAGAGTCAGGGGAAGAACAGAAAAGAGCAAAAACTGAAAGTTGAGAGGGGGAAACTAATGACGTGGAAAGCATGAGTGAGTGGATTAAAGTGTTTTTCCGCTGCATCAGCCAGACATTTTCTCAGATCTCAAGTTTAGTGATTATTGTCCTGTTAGCAACAAGGTACCGTTAGAAAACGCACATGCCTGTCTGCATGCCATCATTCTGCGGACAAATTTCAACTCGAAACCACTGTTCTGAGGACATTTCAGCCTTGTGAAGACACTCAGACTGGTCCTTACAAATTCAAAGAGCTTTTTGAGGGTTGTCTGTTTTACAGTCAGGGTTACAGTTCAAGTTAGGGTCATGTCAATGAGTGTCCTCACACAGATGGAACTTTCGCATTACCTTAGTGAAGTTCCAGCGCTGAATGAAGTGCCTGGCCACATCGCGAGCAGCTCTGCCATGAACCACCGAGGCGATGTCGTGCCAAGGCATTCTGGGAGTTGTGTACCTGTCGATGAAGTCTGAAGGGGAAAAACAGAATAAGGTCTGGGGGCCAAAGTGGAACAAATAATAATGTTTTCCTGAGCAGCAAAGCGTGAGCGCCCCAGACCGTCAAAAGGTTTCTCCAGCTGGATCCAGTCTTTGTAGACAAAGTTGCAGTAGTCCTTCCCATGCCAGAAGCGCGTATTGCCCTGTAACTCTCCGACACCTGTCTTTAGACTTCGCACTGAGCTGCTCCCTGAGCAAACAAGCACACGGGATGAAAACATGTCAAACTGACTGCGTGTACACGACAGGTGCGCGTCACTTTCCACCCATCTCCTCGCATTAACGCACCGGCGCTGTCCACGCTGCTGACGCTGTCCGCGTGCTGTAGCGTGTGCTTTTGCAGGTGTCGGTACAGGCTGAAGCGAGCCCTCCGATTTCGTCCGATCCCCTTCAGCTTGGGCAGGTCCACCACGTTGCTGGACGGCGTCCCCTGCCCATTGCTCTCGGAGACGCAGTCCACAGAGGACACGCGCTTACTGGACCGCGCGTTGGTGGGGCCAGCCTGGCAACGTGAAAGCGACAGGGAAGATTATCTCCGATGTATAAAGGCTACACCTACAGCGCCTATTAAAGCAATAATATTTGTTCAAACCGTTTAATAGAAATGTTTGTTCAACTGTATTGTATTATTTTTTGGGCTTTGGATCGTGACGCCGTTCAACTGTAAGGTCAATGTTAACAAGGAAAGTCTGCAGCACGATTAAGGCTTTGTGAGCATCGGTGTTTGTATTTCTAACGATGTCAGCATCAGTATGAGCTGTGATTAATACACCGTGATCAACAATTTAAAAAAAAGGCAAAAAGAGGACCAGAGCGCTCTAAATATAACAATGTTTAGCCCGCTGGGAGCATGAATTTTCTCAGTAAATTTCACCGCTATCCTGGATGTTGTATTTGTTGTGTTCCGGTTTCAGTGAAACATTTCAGTGAAACATTTTGATTAATCCTCTGGGAACTTACGTCATGTTTGCAGAAAGTACATCATCCTCTGTATGGAAAGATGCACTTGGCAAACATTTTATAGCATTTAGATATTGCAGATTTCAGACATCAAAATCTAAAAATAAATCCTGCAGGGACGTCAACCTCAGGGAGACGTTGAAACTAATCACTGAGGGGGACAAAAAAAAATGGTCGGACAGACAAACACAAAGGACTGTCTGTGCTCCAAAAAATGTTATGTTGTTGACCTTGTTAATAAAACAAAGTCTTACTTAATGTCAAGAAAATGAACATGTTGATTCTGAGAGTCAGGCTGACTGTACTGTGCTGAATGTGTACTCAAATTAAGAACCCCGTTGGAGAGCGGCCAGGGTGAAATAGTTCCTTATCATTCATATCCAAATATGCATATAAACAACCAGGCGAGACAAGCGGGCTGTGTGAGTCTGCATCAGATACATTTTTCCTCTCGTCCCCTCCCTCTCCTCAGTGTTAAACTGTTACACCATAAACCACATGTATTTCCAATGACCCTAAACAGTAAACAAGACGTTTTAATGCTGTCTGTGTGAATCTGACCTGCTCCAGGGCCACCAAGCGTGTCACACTGCCCACATCCGTCAGCCGGTGCTCCCTGTCGTCCCAGCGGCCGTAAGCCAGGTCGATCCCGCCCACGAAGGCCACTGATTGGTCGATGACGATGATCTTCTCGTGATGCGCCCACAGGTAGACGGAGGAGGAGACGTGGTCCGGGTGACGCATCACCTAAACCACAAAACGCATGAAACACAGCGCAGGTAAGTTCCCGTACACAGGATATAAAATCGTGTTCACAGCAGCCTGTCGACTCTGTCTGTTACAAACGAACGCACTGACAAATTCTGCAGCCTACTTCACTACCCACAATCCTTCATGCCATTCATTACCTTGATGTTGGGGTGCAGGTGCATGAGCGTCCTCTTGCTGTAGCCTGAGTTGATGCCCAGAGCGAGTTCCACCTCCTTATACAACATCACAAAGATCCGCACTCCTTGTTGCTGGAGAGAGAGAAAGAAAGGAAAGATACAACGTTTTCACCAAATTAATTTTTCAACATGATACATCTACTTATACTCAAATATGAGTCTTGGGTACTTTTTAGAATACTGCACCTACCTTACCTAAAAGATTATAGATTACATTATAACGTTACAACTGAACATGTTTGGCTAATGTCTGACTACAACTGTAAGTATATACACACAAAAGTTATGATACAATTTAGAAAGATATCAACCAGCGCCCTTTAAGTTTTGACCATGGTTACTGACAGTTTTACTTCAAAAAGACTATTTTTTTTTTTGCATACAAAAGTGTGTTTCAAATAACAAAAATATCCCCAAAACATTCAAATAGCAATATGCAGAATGAATAATTATCAATATCATTTATCATTGAAGAGCTCCTTGTTATATGGACAAAGAAATGGAGGCTGCAGGGTCCTGCAGTGCCTGCTGAGCATTCAGTATATTTATCTCAGTCAAGGCAATCTGATTGTATCAGAACTGCATTGACACAGTATGAAAAAAAGTTTTCTCTTGCATAAGATATATCCATTATTTTCTTTTAGACGGAGAGCACTGCTAAATAAAAAAAAAAAAACAACACTTTTTGTATTCTCCTGAGGAGAAACTAATCAAAAGATTTCTATGTCTGCCTTTGTCTAGACAGGATGCGTTTACGGAGTCTATAATGGCCGAGAACCCAGTCTGATGCCTACTTACTGCTTTGCGTTTGAGGGTGCAGTCCAGCCTCCACCTGTTGCCCTCCACAACAGGTCTCTTCAAGAAAATCTCTGGACTCAGCCTTGCAACAAAGACAGAGCAAGGACACGGATCAATCTACCGTTCAGAGGACCAGAAATGAGCAGAATGCGCCAGATTGTTAAAGAAAATCAATGCACGTTTATATTTTGTACATAGTTCACGTGATGGACTTGACATAATGACACGCTCTCGTGAGTGACTCACTCTGGCATCCTGAGCCTGCGTGTCTACTATGCCATTGGCTCACATTACACAGACTGAGACCTCACTGGTTAAGACCTCAAGCCCAGTGATTACTGCATTGGAACTCAGGGATTTCAGCCCTGTCATAGAGTCACACTTCTGGCTCCGAGGGATCATAAACTACCATGTTTGACATGGAACAGTCCAGTATATTATAATTAGCTGTCTGGAGAGAAATACGGTGTTTATTTCCAATCAGGAACACTAGAAGAGCTCTACAATTAAAGCTAATGTGAAACAGAAGAAAAAAGTCTCTCTGTTGACACATTTATTTGTACTCACACTCGATTTCAACCATAATACATAAAACTCTAATAAAAATAATGAAGTGTAAAGTACAGATGTAACTGAAATCTGACAACAGATTTTTTTTAATGCATTTAAGCATTCTTTTTTAAACCATAAACCTGGACTGGTCCGAAGACACAAAAATAGATATGCAAGCACATACACAATGTGCTAGATGACCCAGGACATCTGATAGGTCACGTGATCTGCTCCTACTGGAGGAAAATGACCCCTGACAGGTTAAAAGAAAGAGAGACAATGGGACAGAGACAACGATGGGTGTAGCAGAAGGAGAGAAGCACTTTATGGAGACTTTCTGACAGCGTATTTCCATTCTAGCTGTGTGGATCAGGCTGTAATTGGAGCTGCCTACCAGAGAGAAAGGACTTATGGGTAACACAGAATGTCATGTGTACGTGTCAAGCTCATTCTTTGGCTGGTGAGTCTGATGGTGGTATGTGTGTTTACCGAACGAACAGCATGAGCCTTTACATCATATATTATGTTCAGCCGATGTATGGTACTGTTGTTACAGCATCGTCTTTATACCACAGATACAGCGTACAGCAGACAGCTGCAGAATTACACACAATTAGTGTTAATTCAGACTATTAAAGGTATGATTCTACTGCAGCAAATAACTGAGATGATTCTGCAATCTAACATACCTTGTAGCCATGGCGACAACCTTACCCAACCTTTGTAAGGTTGTTTTTTTTGGGACTGTTTTAATACAAGAATCGACAGCAGACAGAGCAAAAGTATAAACCGGGGAACAAGACGTACTGACATACAACAAAGGTTCCGAGCCATAATTGAACCGCGAATGATGGAGTTGCTTTTTCGGTTTTGTTTGTCCTAAAGACGCACATGCATGACCATGACATAAAAAATGGTTCAGCGGTTGGTTTCGTACCATTACAGGTGGCGGCAATGCACAAGCGAGGCAAATATGCAGAGTGTTGGCATGTAAACAAAACGTTTTATGTGTCATTTTTTGTGTCAGTTAAAAAGTCCCAAAAAGGTCTCCTCGACCGAGCCTCTGATACGACCGGACTCGTTTCATGATGCAGTCCACTAATAAGAGCAGAGGTACAGTATAAGATACGGCTGCAGTGGACGTCAGTGTTAAAGCAAGACAGAGAGCCTGCAGCCCACAGAGCTGGTTATTTCTGGGTCTCTGACATTGTCCATCCGCACGCGAACACTCACCACCAGTCAGTGATGAAGATCTCCTCTTTAGCCTCCTCCAAAGCGTTAGCCACATCCTCCATGTAGGTCTTCCCATTTACATACCTGCCAAGAAAAAATACAGTCACGAGTGCACGAGTTACACAAATACTGCGCTGTGTGTTTAGTCAAAGCTTGCCTCAAAATGGCCACAAATTTTAATTAGGTCAACAACAGAATGGGAAAAAGTAAATAAATATGCACAGAAGTAATCTAGACCGCCACATGGTTTTTGTCTGTGGCCGAGTACAAGGATGTCGTGACGACATTATCGTGCAGATGATTCAGTATCACAGAGTGTGCCAGCTGAGGGGGAAGGTATGGAAAAAAGAAAAAGATTGGACTTTTCATACATTTCCATAGTTACCAGAGAGGCAGAGAAAAAGAAGATATGCTAAACTGGGTTAAATTTTAGTTCCATTCAATTTACTCTTGAATGTGTTGCTTTTCTTAACAGAAAATATGATTCGCTTTGCTAATTATTTATTATTTACATATATTTTTTTAATTGGCTCTATTAAAATTTGAATTTAAAATGTAGCAGTTTGAAACAAATGCAAAACTTTTGTCCCCCTCAAAATCTGCTGTTGCATTTTTATGTTTATTGCTGTGCACGTCTATTATCATGTTGTTTTTTCCAATACGTTTTTTTCACTGACGCAGCAAAAGTACTACCAGCCCTGCCAGTTGTGCCCTTTCCCACTACTGTTACCATTTGGCAGGGATGTTTTCCTCCTCTTGTGCAAATGATCCAAAGCGATGGTCTCGAAGGAATGCCTTCCCATGATTTCTCACGAAGCACTCAATGCTTTGACCCCACCAGCGCGCATGTCTGTAGCTGCTGCACTTAAACACCAGGGTCCTGCCGGGAAGATGTGCACATAACACAAAGACACTCAGTACAGTCATTTTAATGGCTAGAAACCAGGAAATTCATTTTTTTGGTTTTATTTTTCTTCAAGTTCTGCAAGTTAGAAATCATTAAAGTTCTCTGAAAAGACCTAATAATGCTGAACATGTGGTTTTCAGTGCAGCAGAAACCTAAAGTGCACGTTAAGCATTTTTAGGTGAAGAAAATAGGCTGTGACGACACAGGAGCTCCCCAAAAGTGAAGCTTAAGCGTCTCGATCGCCCCCTGGTGGCTGGCTCCAGTATAGGTCCTAAGCCCCTCCTCCAAACTGAAAACTCAAAGTACTCCTCAAAAAATATGTTCTCTAAGATGGTTTCTATCATTTTACTAGGTTCTTATCAGGCATTTTTCTCATGAGTTTGCTTTTAATTAGCTATTCAATGCTATAAAACGACAGCTGAGCTCTGCTCGTTACAGGCGGGCAGGTTTGTGGCAGGGAACTTCGCTATCACGGCTCCCCTCCTGGCTGCCACTGCGCAGACTCTGGCTCCAAATGATTTCATTTTTTGTATAATAGGAGGAGGTGGCGACACAATATTTACTTATGTAATGAAGGAGAGCAGTTGGTGTAATTGCTCGATGTAGGATTTCGGGTGCTCAACGGTTCAGGGTCTTTGTTGCACTTTTTCATTTCCAGTGGGGGATAAGTCGGGGCCGCAGGCAGGCCAGTTTAGTACCCGTTTAGTACTGAGCCATGCAGTTATAATTTGTACATAAGCAAATCCTTCTCCTTTCTGTCTCCTTTCAGCATATGTTGCTCCAAAACCTGTAGACAGCATTCAGCATTAATGGTGACTTTGATTAATGTGCAGGTTACCCATGACCCTAACCCTAGCATCCTAGATTCTGGATTTTGAACCAGGCTCTGATAACCCGGCTGGTTATCGGAGCCTGGTTCTGATAACCGTACACACCGACAGACACCGTAATACAACCTGGAGAGGCTGTCGATCCGCACTCCATATTTGGTTTCTGTGTCTTTGGAGTCCATCTTGATGCTGAACTCTTTATCCACCAGCAGGACGAAGGAGATGGCTCCCGTGTCTGGCTTCATGTACAGCAGGCATGAGTCCTTCACCACCAGCCAGCTACACAACACACACACACACACACACACACACACACACACACACACACACACCTCAACATGAGGATGTATGATATGTATGACTATAAAATGTTCTATGGATCTCTGTCAATTGCTGCGGATTACTTCTTATATTTCTTGTCTTGAGGGACGGATGTAGGAAGAAAATCAACATGGGCATGTAGGTGGACGAGCCGAACCTTTCAAACGTGTGGGATTCTTTTTTGCGTTTTCTTTAAAAAACTATTAAAAAAAAAAGTGCTCATATAATCATTTGGCTGGGACACACAGGAAGGGAAGCAAACGGATAAACAGATGAAGAGAGAGGCAAACGTGCACCAGTGCAGCTGCTTTGAAGATGCCACTCAGATTCTGCAACATTATTATGTTTCTAAAAATTCAGACAGCTTCCTGCCAGGAAATTTCTACTTAGCAACCTTCACGTGTCCGCTGAAAACAAATTAGCCAGTAAAATAAAAATGCTAATTCTTGTCTATCTTTAATTACCACACAACAAAAAGGAGTTCAAGCTGTTAAGAAATGCAGCAAACGTTCAAAAAAAATTTTTTTTTGCCTCATGTAAAGAATCTTGAGAACCAGAATTATATATAATCCATAATATATAATCCAGTGTAAAGGAGAGTTAAAAGGGACAAAACAAAAATAAAGACTGAAAGGTGCACAAAGTTGAAGAAAGACACACAGGGACGGGAGTAATCACACACCGTTTGGACCAGCGGAAGAAGGCCTGGCTCTGACCGCAGCAGTTCATGCCTGGGATCCGATGTCCGCCTGAGCGCTTGTATATCATCCCTTCCCTGAGAGACAGCGAGAGCGAGACACAAACAAATAGTCCTCAGTGCTGTGGGATATAACAAGAGCGCCTAGTATTGACCACTAAGTCCCAAAAAAGGAGCTCAAAAGGAGAGAAAATGCTCACAGTCCTTTGGGCCCCAAATCGTGAACGAACGACAGCTGGCTCACGTCAATGAACTCCATCTGGGAACAGACAGGAAGACGACACGTGGACACACCGCACGCTCAAACATGGCACCCGCTTGGAGGTGATGTCGCTAAATGATGTCAACATACTCGGATATCAACTTTCAATGTGACAGAATGATGCCAGTCAGCACACGGGAAGCACGTTGCCACGGATAAACACACTATTTAAGGCCTTTTCTAAGGTGACCGGATGAGACAGCCTTGATAATAAGTCACTTCCCCCTTTTTTTTTTTTTACGAAATGTGAAATAAACAAATATGTAACATCTTTCAAATCTTGTCTTTCAAGATGTCCATCTTTAAAACGCTGTATTCCTGTCTTTTCTGTAAGGATTTAAACGAGCAGCAGTTATATGCTGAAATCTATTGTGTGTGTCAACATTAAACAGACATGGTGCCAAGGGCAAACACAGCGATGATCTGTGACAACACGACATGTTTCACCATAATAGCAGAGCTTGGAGGCGTGACTAAAAACCCTGTGAACTAGATCTACTTGCCACCACAGTTATACATTTGTATTTCTGTGCTTCTTTATACTTTTACTACTACCATCTCAGATGCAACTCTTGTACTTTAAACTCAATCATTTTTGTCTGACAGCTTTAATTACTAGATTACGGTTTTGAATGAAAAACAATTATGTAAGTGACTGCGTTTGAAATACCTTATTCGAGACAAAGCCTACCCTTCTGGCTTCCATTAAATCAATGTTTCGCTGTGATTAACTGTCATTTGTCTCTGGGCTGCGACGTTTTCCTTCTCAACTTTTCAAATGTTTTTACCTAAACCATCCAATAATTCAGAGGAAATACAGAAAAACTCACTTATGCATCACTATTAAAGTAGTAATATATCTTCATGTCACAGAGGATTTATTTTTATTTCACTGAAAAATCTGTATTTGGATCACATTTTACTGATAAAATTACTGGTAATACTTTTGTTATTACCCCCACCAACAAAATTGGAAGAGGTAATATTTTTTTGGTAGTTGTTTTTTGTTTAGTTTATTAGTCAGCAAGATTACACAAAAACTTCCTGACCGATTTTGATGGAATTTTCATCAAAGGTGTGTCTTGGCAACTGATGAGGCTTTGGTGGCCAAAGGTTAAAGGTCAAGGTCGCTCAAAGGTCAAAATGCATGCTTTTTGGCCATAACTCCAGAAAGAATTGACAGAAAGAGGTCCAACTGGTGTCATTTTGGGGCTGACAACACTAGCTACAGATGATAAACGCTTTCAAGGTCAAAGGTCGAGGCCGCTGAAAGGTCAAACAATTTTTGGGCGTATTGATGGAGTGAATTGACACAGAGGTGTCTTAACTCGTGTCACTTGGCACTGGGTGATGATGATTAACGTTGGAGTTTTCTAGGTCAAAGATCAATGTCACTGAAAGGTAAACAATAGTTTTTTGGACATATCTCCGGAAGAAACTGGCATAGAGAGGTCTAACTGGTGTCATTTTGTTACAAATCACAGCGAGTAGCACATAGCCACACCCAGAGCCAGCTGTTTCTGCGATTCATGTGTCACGCGTCAAACAACCTTGACACAGTCAGGGAGAAAGCTGAAATATGAGCTCACAGAAGAACTCGACCTTGAAAGAGAAGTATTTATTGCTGGGGAACATTTCGGTAAGACTTTTCCACCAGTGAATATCCAACATTTGGGTGACATCTACAGAAATTTAGATTGAAATTAGAATAAACCTGAGTTAGAGTTAGCGATTAGCAGTCAGTGGTTATGAGGTTATGTTAAAGTGGCTCAACATGCACTTTAACTTGCTTAGTAGGATTACTCACAGTATGGTGGTATTTGCGGTACATGGCCATCCTCAGCAGCTTGTTCAAATAGTCTTCTAATTGTTTCTGTAAAAACACATACACTGTTTTGGCCACCATGAGTATTTTAATGAACAACCCCATGCATATGAACACCAGCATGCACACACACACACACACACACACACATGCAGCGCTAACAGTGCAGTGAGTTACCTTCCTGCTGGACACCTGTTCATCTCGCACCAGCTCTTCTCCCCCGCCCCTCGGCAGGGAGGGCATCTCGCTCACCTCGCTCTTCCTCACTGTCCTTCTCCTCACCGTGTGGCTGAAAATAGATGACGAGATTAAAAAAGAAAGTGTTGAATCAATTAACTACGATCTTTTTCACGCAGCGCTCGTCAAACTGCGTTTCCTACTTTGCCCTTAAACTTTAGGGACAAAGTCAGAACACCTCTCAGTCAGTTGGCTGTTTCTGTTCAACGTTTGCCTGGAGCTAAAATAGAAAGTGTTCAGGAACACAATTATAACACATAACTTCCATTTATTTGCGTTTGTGTGTTTAGAAAGAGAGATTTAAAATCCTGAATAAACTAGCAGGTTACAGGTTGACCCGCTGTTGTGCTACGAGATACGAAACGCAGGGGTGGCAAATTTATTTGACTGAAAACTGGATGATTTGTAATTTTAGAGATAAAAGAATGCAGATGGGGAAAGATTAAGAAGGGGCTAAATTAAATCCTATTAACCTTAATCCCAGGGCACTTTGTTTTCCAGTTTGCTGATAAATACAAAGGAGAAAGGTGGTGAAAGAGGTGGAAAAATCAAGAAAAAGTACAAAACTGAGGAGTTAAAATGTCAGAATAATTACGCAACTGTGCTTATGCTGCAATGTGTAGTTAAAAAAGACAGAAGGAAATGAAACGAGGAAGAGATTAGTTTAGACCAGAAAGAAAGAGAAACACGAAGAAAACCTTTAAAACATGTCCACCACCACCAAACCAACCTGTTGCACCTTGTTTGTTTAATCACTTCTCAAAGAGAAAAATGACAAATGGAGCTTTTAGTGAGAATTAATCCTTGAAACTTTCCTGGATTCATTTGAGTTGCTTGGCCATTTCCACGTAAAGTTGGAAAACACATTATTCCAAGGTGGTTGCTCCTTGTCTAGCCTAAAATTCACCATGTAAATGGCCCAATATGAATTAAATAGCTGACATTTGTTGTTTTGTTTGTGTTCGCAAATAATGAAAGCAGATACTAAAACTGTTTCATGATTACTGCCTATGACAACACGAATATGTGCCCGGCTCGCCAAAAAAAACAGACCTTCTGGGTGAATTAGCTTTAAGCTAAGCTAATATTCTAGCGTTAGTGTGTGGACACAAGAGCAGTATAGATCTTTTCATCCAATTCTTAGCAGGGATGTGAATGAGTGTATTCCCCTAAATGTAAAATTACTCTTTCAACACATCTAAACACCCATACGTGTGTGTGTGTGTGTGTGTGTGTGTGTGTGTGCGCATGGGTGTGTGTGTAATTACATGAATCATGCTGTGGGGAAGGAATCTGTTCACACAATAACTTTAAGGGAACTGATCTACCAGGTATGGACAGAAAGCTGCTCTCCCCAGAATAACTCATTAAATCACAGGGTTTGTGTTGGACAATGAGCACAGCGGGAACAAAAACCTGCGTGACGGCAGCGGTATCCTCATGAGGGTCTTGTACGTCTTCAGCTCTCTGTGCAGCTCCATGAAATGCTTCTCCTTCCTCTTGATGATCCAGGAGAACTCGCCGTGCCTCAGCTCAATCCGAAACACTGCGGGCAGAGACTACACACACACACGCAGACACACACGCAGACACACACGCAGACACACACGCAGACACGTGCTCGTCTCAGAGACGGATGGCGAACAAACTTTAGGGGTACAATGATTTTGATTTAGAAGTAGTTATTTTAGCATCTGATGCCTTCCAAAATCCAGAGCAACAAAAGGTAAGGGGTGCGGAGAAGGATTGAGTGTAAGTCTTTGCCATGCATGTTGTGCAGGTGCAGTACCTTGTTGACACTCCTGTGGTGCAGCTTGAAGCGGTCCTGTGTGGTGGTGAATCTCTCCACCTCCAGGATGTGGGCGGTGACGGGCACAGTGGGGAGGTAGACACTCGCGCTGTCCTCCTTAAAGCCCACTGTGGCGTACCGCGCTGAAAATGGGATACGACAGTCCCCTGAGAGACGGAGGGAGGCGGGCAGTTAGCGGGATGTTCTCTGCTTGTGCATGTAGGAGTTGTTCAGGCTGCTCGGGAGCGAGTAGGCTGCATGACTGACTTTGTTTTTTTTCCCGGTTTGCAGCATCAGGTCAAACGTTTCTGCTTATTTTTCTGGTAAATTTTGCAAGACCTAAATTATGTAAAAGCAAAAAAAAAAAAAATCCACCCTCATACTCCTGTTTCAGCGAGCTGACGTTATTCCTTACGTGTTTCCTGTCAGTTTTACATGATATCATACAATGTGAGTTTATATCTTTTTCCCCTCCGACCAAATTGGTCGGCTATCTTTCTTTTTCCTGCATTTCCCAGGCAGTCTGGGCACAAGCCAAACAGGGAAGCTACTGTGTGTGTAAATCCTGCTTATGAAAGATGGATCTGGCTAACAGTCTCACAATTTCAGTTTCCTGGAAGCTTAATCTCAAAATAACTGAATGCTTTGTTCCCATTTAACTGGATATTCTTCAGATTGCATACTCTGGCCTTTTTGTTTTGTTTTGGTGCGATCTCGCCACGTTGACGCTGGTGAAAACACACCCATGGAGTTTCCATCATAGTCGACATCTTCTCCCTCTCCGATGTCCAGCTCTCTGGTATCCAGGCTCTCAACAAGCTCGGCCATATCGATGCCGTCATGTGCGTCCAATGTCCCAGTGGAATGCGAAACGTTAAAGTTCACCAGTGTGAGGCTACTCTCCGTGGGCCCAGCCTTGCCCAGCATGCTCAGCAGTTAGCCCTCAGAGCAGGGCGACCCTGGAGGAGAGGAGGGGGAGAAAGAGCAAACAATCATCCCCAAATTTAGAGAATTAACAATCTAAGATGAATTACAAGAGGAGGATAAAAGCTGTGTGAAATAACATTACATTTTGAATAAAATAAGAAAATTAGGTTACATTTTTTTTTTGTAGAATTCACGATTATCTCTGAGATTCTGGTTCTCAAGGTTCTTAGTTCTGAGTCAGATGATCCACCATTTCAAATATGTTTTATTCACAGGTGGCCCTGATACTCTTCCATACTGAATCAATACAAACAATAGAAACTGGAAACCTGTATGCATACACCTCCACAGAGCACAACTGTCCTTCCCACGAATAATCGTGACTGATGTTCTATTATCAGAGTTGTCTATGAGTGCGCAGTTGTTAATGAAACATTTTTTAAACCCTCACACCCTGCTCTCTACCTCACTGCACGTTGTTAATGTGTCCTAATAGAAAAAACTCTCGTGTTAATCATTTGTTCAGTATCATTGATACTAAATCCCAAAACCATTAATTTGGCAATTTTAATTGCATTTTCGTCGCCAAGCACGGGAGCAGAATTTACACGGTATTCATGTCCTAAGAAGACATAGGACAATCAGTAGGAATGGAATTGTAAATGAATTATGTTTTTGAGCATAATGTCCAAGCAGTAGTGGGTTTTTTTATAGCCCTAAACTGTGGTGTGGCACTGATATTACGTATTTCACTGCACATTCGTTCCTCATTCAAAATTTTCAGCGGTTCAATGATTCGGTGAATGACTTCGGGCTACCTCAGTATTACCCAAGTGCACGGCCGCCTGCCATGACCCTCCCCTCCACCCCAGCACCTGAATGAAGAGGTGTTGCTTCAAAAACAGAACTGACCCACTTAAGCCTGGTTAAACATAAACTGACTGCCTGACAGCTCAGTTCAGCTCCTCATTGCTGACTTACACAAGAATTTCCATTCAGGAAAAAACAGCCAATAAAATCCTCCCTTTCCAAATCATATGGTCACAAGTTTACTGACTTCTATTACACTCTCAAATACTGCAGATGCAGACACAAACGACTGACTTCACTTCCCATATCCTTCCATATAAGCAAGGAATCTCTACTCATCTGGCCGTCTGTCCCTTGTACAGTGCAACAGTTCGTCGGACTATTTTTAAACCTGGCAGGTGCCTTGCTGCCCCAAAGATGTGCGCTATCGCTGGTCTCTCAACACACGAGGCGTTCAATATTGGTAAAAATCTCACTCTGCGTTGAGCGCTTCCTCTTCTGCACTACTGAACGGAAACAAGGACGGCGCCACTCTGCTTTTGTGACCCACATTGTGGCGTCATTACTTTTGTTGTGGACTTTGGACCAACAGGTGCACGTCCCAAACGGCTGCCGTACTAGGCTGCCGTACAAATTTGAATGTCGTATCAGTAACATATACAGTATATCTAACAAATAGCTTATTTTATATCTTAAGTGCTTCAGTCGATGGCATGTGGACTTCTTTTTGGTTTTTGAAGACGTTTCACCTCTCATCCGGAAGGCTTCTTCAGATCTAAACATTGGTGGGGAATCCACAGTATTTAACCTCTGGTAGGGTCGTTACACCTTGGAGGTGGTCACCTGAATCGTTGAGCCTCTCTGTGGATGCATATCAGGGTCACAAGTAAGGTGTGGTTCATTAGTGAGTCATATTGAGAGTGTGACTCATTAATGAACCCCCGCACATTCCAGTGTGTTGTTATGGTCACAAGATTCGAGGTGTGACTCATTAGCGAGTCGGTGCCCTGCTCTGCCATCATGTGAGTCATTAGGGTCACGCCAGGCAAGTTTTGAACGAGGTTTAAAACATCTGGGAAAGGATGACAGGACTGCGTTGTAAGTGGATGATAATTGGTGTCTTAGACCACCTCCACTCCTCCACTCACTTGAGTCAAAAAGAGAGGGTCAACGATTCAGGTGACCACCTCCAAGGCGTAACGACCCTACCAGAGGCTGAATACAGTGGATTCCCCACCAATGTTTAGAACTGAAGAAGCCTTTCAGAGGAGAGGTGAAATGATTTTAAAAACCAAAAAGAAGTCCAGACGCCTTCAACTGAAGCACTTGAGACACGACTCTCTTATGTGTACATTCACCATTGTTTTGGGGTCAAAGTCTGTGCCCCAGGAGATGGATGTTGTACCCATAGAACAGGCCCCTCCTTCTAAACTTCATCCGACAACATTTTCTGCCTTTTCTTGTACTTCTTTGTTCATTCTTGTCTCATATCACATGTTCAGTATGATGTGGAATCTGTTGTGACACAGTAAAACACAACATTACTAAATCTTTTTTTATATATGTAATAGGGTAAGAGGTCATGTCTAATCCACTCCTCCACTCACTTGAGTCACTCGAGCCTTACTAAGTAATACTTCATCAACAATTTTGTGGTTTGGTTTGATGTTAAGACTCCACCCAAGATGGGGAGTTAATGACGAAACAGTGATTCGATTTGCTAAAAACCTGGGCAACGTGCATACAAACACACACACACTCAGTCAGTCATGCCCCTAAAAACAGATTCTAAAAATGACGTGCAATACTGCAACGCGTATGTGCTACACTCAGTACCAACAGCTGTGGTGCTCATGTGTGCCAAAAAAAAACAATTCGCATAGTCAAAAACGGTCAATACTGCATTTCTACACCTTACAAGCAAATATTTGCAGCATATGGGTGTTAACGCACAGTCTGCTCCACCATGTCATGTTCAGTTTGTGTTGACTTTAAGGGAAAGAAGAAATACTGCTCAGTTCTGTTTTATTTACCTCACAAAGACCACAGTTTCAATTGCACAAAACCTGTTAAACCTGTTGCAAAAATGATGTTCCTCGTGAGTTTGCTACACGGCTCTTCGGAATTTCTTTTAGAACCGAGAGATTCTACAAAATCCTGCATATCTGAGACAGGATAGAGGCAGGGCATGGATTAATGGATTAATGCTGCACAATATAAGGTATCAGTCTGTGTTGTACTTGTGCCCATGTGCAATAGTCACGCTGTAGGGCACGCGATGTCAAAGGAGGCCAACAAACTCAAATATCACATGTTTCATTTTTATAACTCATGAGGTACTCTTTTCATTGAGCTCTCAGGCCGTTTAATTTTCAACCACGTAAATCAAGCAGACTTTGGTACACGGTAGTAGATTGGTGGAATACATGTAATTAACAGAACTGTCCCATGCATTTGAAAAATTTGTTAACAAACATGTTTTTGCCAAATTCCTCTCAAACTGTTCTCTCCCCACCTGCCATCCAACATCACAGTCACAAAGGAGAGACCGACAGCCGAGGGAGTCATCCAGGGGTGTTTTTTTTCAGATGAGGAAAGGCCCAAAATTGTGAAAATAATGATTAAATGGACATGAATAACACACTGCAAGTGTCTGGTGAACTCTTTTCTTTCATGGTGCCAAAGAAATTCAGTATTTTTCAAACTACCCAGTCCTAGTGTGAATACAGGTGGGCAGGTGTGAACAGTGCTGCAGTGACAGTGATCTCCATTTCAAATCCTCCACCTTCTAAGAGCATTATAATGTCAAGAAAGAGAAAAAAATATATATCACTAGAAAAGAAAGAGCCATGTACACAATATACCACCAAGCTTTAGCATAGTCATCCACGACAGCCCCATCGATGGTGGCTGGCCCATTAGCAAACCTAATCCTGAGTCTAGAAAAAAGTAAAAGAAAAACAAACAAACAAAAAAAACAGGAGGGGCGGAGAAGAAAATAAAGGAAAGTAAAAGAAAGACAGCAGGTGACTCAGCAGAAAAGATTCCTCTATTGTGTGCATCACTGTGGGTCACTTCTCCGCACTCAGTCACATTAAATTTAAGTAGTAATTCCAACATAAATGGGATCAACTGTGTCTCAAAGGTTGTAAAACAATTAAGCCGACAAAGAATTGTTCAAACTGTGGGCATCCACTGTCAAACGTGTAAGCTGTTTAGTGAGATTTTAGGTGGAGCTGGTGGGTCAGAAAGGGGTCAAAGCAGCCCAGTTCTAGACCACTTTGAAAGTTGGAGATAATAAGGGACCTTGATCTCATCTGACACCAGTTGTTGTTGTGTTGATTGTCCCTGGGAGAAGAGGAAAAAGTGCGTCGCCATGGAGAAACTTGCAGCATGTTAATATGAAAACACGCAGCCATCTAATGAACGTTACACCCAGAAGGGGGAAGACCTGTAGGGGTGAGTTTATATAACTCTAACAAGCACAATTTGCATCGAGCCAGATAAAATCCGGAAGCAGTGGGAGCATAAAGGGAATGATGTGAAAGTTTAGTGAAGTAACTGCTATACGTGTTTATATGGCCTGACCAACCAATCAGGTGTATGCGCTCTTTTGTTATTTTGGGCTTGCAATCTTATGATTGGCTAAATTCCCAAGTAAAACATAAAAAACTTGAATTACTTTTCAGATTTTGGGATGAAGTCAGTAGGTGGGTTTCCATAAGCTTATTTTTATGTGCATTTTTTACGTGCGTATAAATAACATGAATGGAAACTCTGACAATTTCCCCCCCAAAAATCCTACAATATGGCATAGAAGTTTTGACGCTTGAAGGAGGTGGAAGAGTTGGCGTATCGATATACGGTGCATGCAAATAAGTGCAATGGAAACAGATTAAGCAAATAAAGGATGACGTTTAGAGGACAAGTGACTTAAATGTCACCAAGCCTCCGTCTTCCATTACAGGAGAGAGGCAATGACAGCAGTGGCAGATGAAAAGCACAAATCTGTAGCAGCAGTTGACATTTTGCAGCATATCAATGATTTTTTTTAGTTGACATTTAGAGCATATCAGTGATTTTGGTCATATTTTCCTTTCCTCTTTCTCTCCGTTTAGTTAATTGTGCTGTTTAATTGCGCCATAACGGTGCGCTGCCTTCTTCTTTTGCGGTAAAATGACACCTGACTGGATATCTCGATGAACTAACTCCTAGCCACGCATATTAATGTGACTTTTTCTACTTTTTTTATTTTTGTAAAATTGGATTAAAAGTTGTGGTACATTTTAATAGAAAACTAGCATCTGTCTCTGGTTGGACCACCATAGCCCCCCCCCACTTCTGACCACTTCTGACCACTTCTGACCACTAAGAGTTCCAGTTAATAAAATGTTCACCCTTTTAATTAAACCAAAAGGTTTACTGACAATGCAGCCAAAAGTTTCAGAGAAGGCAAAAAGCAGCTGTGACAACAGAACAATGTACCGTGGTGAGTCTAGAAATGAAAGGCAATGGAATGGAATGGGAAGAATTTTCTTCCTTTTTTGAGGCAACAGTGAAGGATTTGATGACGTGTCACAATGTTTTCTCCAGAGCAAGTCACAGCAGGAACAAGACACAAAAGTCAACCGTCTGTGGAGGCAAAATTGCTGGACATAAGCTGCCTCTGGTGCCTGTATTTAATATGTGAATACATGTCACCCCTCCACAGAATAGATCCTACTCAAGTGAGAAACAAGTAGACCTGCCTAACACTTCTTCCTCCTCTAACGTCTTCCAATTGTGTGCTAAAAGCAAGGGACGACAAGTATGTAAATAACAACTGAGCATGTACACCAAGAGGTTACAGCTTGAAAGTAAACATTCCCACTGCTCAAAACAAGATCCGACACGTTCGCACCGTCAGACGACTCGTCAGCTGCCTACAGTGGCTCCATGTTTGTGTTTGTCCCCGTAAAGCCGATTAGTCTCTCCTTTCATTCGTCCAGTCATTCTGGTTTTCCAGACACATGATTCCCACTATTTTGATATTGGACTTTAATATAATTAAGGATGTGGACCTCTGATTCTTAAACGTGTTTAGAGAAAGGAGAAAAAAAAAAAAAGAGTTCTATTTATAAAATCAGTGATTTCAAGATCTAAAGGAGAGCATTTTAGTGCATTGCTCAGTCAGTCTTGGCTGTAAATAGTGGCCTTTGAATGGCCGAAGCAGTGTAGGACAGGACGCTGCACAAAAATCAAGAACGGTGCACCATTAAATTGGTTGTGTCAACAAAGTATATAAAGTATAGTATGAGTTAGTCAACTCAAAAGAATGGTTTGAATCCACACCAGGAAATAATCTAAGGCAGCTGTTGTAGAAAATGCAATGCAAACTTGCCCACATATATCAGCTCCAATTAATTAGGCCACGATAGGCTACGATATTGATTTACATTTTTGACAATGATCCTTCCATGAGTTTAGCAAACATTTGTAACAAAGATATGCAACGGAGGCAGAATATTGGACAGAATAACAGTGAATAAAAACAGTTAAATAAAAACAGTGCACTAAAACAGTAACCTTCACTGGAAATCTGATTATTGCAAATCACCTTAAGCATCTTTTTCTGCATTTTGTTGTCTAAATCTTTTATATATATATATATATTGGCCCATACTGATATATTTATGATAGGCCAATATCGGCCAGTGATATATCAGTTGGGCCCTAGTGTAGAGATAAAACTAACAAGTGGATAATATAATGTAATGTAACTTAATTAATGCTGTTGTGTAGTAAGACTTTGGATTAACATTTCCACTATATGAACATGACTTAAGAAAAAGCAAGAAAAACGTGCCTTAAATTGTCCCAGAGAAACATTTTTGTTCAGAATCCTTAAATATGGTGGCTCGGCCTCGGTAGACACAGGATGCATCAGTGTCATTGCCTGAACTTTTCTGTTGAGTGCATGCACTCTTAGATTCCAGAAGTATTTATGACAGTTCAGTTATCTCCATGCTCCAAGAATACCCATGACCCCCAACGGCCCTGACTCACACAGAAGTCCACTGCAGAGGAAACATCTGCACGCGTGCACACCAACATACGCACGCACACATACAAAAGCATTGGTAATGTTTTTCTGTGCCGACAGTGGCCTGACTGGAGCGCAGAGAGATGACAAGAAAGCAATGGACCTAGCAGCTCGCAGGCATTATCTCTCCACACCATTCCAATGGAACACACGACTTCCTGCTTCCTGTTCTGTTGCCAAGGTGATAGTTTTAAGAATCAGAAAGCTGCTTGTCTAGAATTATCTACAGAGGCAGCAATGTGCATCCGCCTCTCCCTTCATATGCTAGCATCCCTCTTAAATTTAGTTGGAATGAAACGATAGTAGGAGAAATTAAAGAATGCTGAGTGGGTGAGAAATGGGTGGGGAGAGTGTGGCACAGCGAGGGAATAAAAGCAAAGCGGGTACTCGACAATGTTTCCTACATGTGTCACACATTGGAAATTTAGTCTCTTGCCCCTACAAGGCATTACAAAGTTATTGCTGCACTTTTCATGCTTCGGTTAACCTTCATATTTTCCCATAAAACTGCTATCCTTAATGAGGATTACTGAGATTACTCATATTAATTTAGGATTTCATATAACTCATTAGATTTATATTATATATATTTCAATACCTACACGAACCTCTAATGAGATGCTTTTTTTTAAGCCTTTTTAAGATTAAAATGATCCCTTTATTTAAAAAGTCCTGCTTTATCTATTAGTTACAAGCCAATAAAGGACACAGATCTTGGTTTGCTCCTTTACCTTCATAAAGTTCAGCAAATACAAAGCAAACAAATAGAGAGCTGACTGATAAAAAAAAAAAAAAAAGCACTGGTAATAGTCAGAGTAGGCTTATCTGATTTGTATCCCCGGTAGATGGATGATATGATTCATACCACCTTGGCACACATGAAGGCCAGTTACGCCATCTTAGCTTAGCAGAAAGACAGAAATCAGACGTCCTTGATCTGTCCAACGGAAAAAACCTACCAGAACCTATAAAGCTTTCGAAAACCCCCTTTGCACCAAAATGACCATCAGTCAATTGTGGAAGGGGCTAATTTCCCATGACTTTCAAAAGATGAACAAATTTGAATTGGAATAATTCTGCTTCACCAATCTTGTTTGTCGAACATGTTGAACATTAGTGGCAAAAAAAAAAGAAGCTATTTATTTCTAACAATCCGTCATGCCACGCGCCTTTGCACTATATAAGCCAGTCGGCAATTCGAGTCCCAGCGACCGAACTCTCGTATTCAAAAAAGAATTGTATGAATTTTTGCTCGGGAAACGCGTCTTCAGTTGAAAAAAAACACCAGAAGCGGTATTGTTAGAAGGTGGCACAGAAAGTTAATAATTGCTGCACGTTAAATCAGGCTAATCCACAATCGATACTGTAATTAACAGGGGACTAAATCATTAATCGCTCACACCCACATCCTGTTAGTAGTCCTGTTCCTGGCAGTGCTGGGACACGTGGGAACGAAGACAAGTTCACCATGACCCAAAGGCACACGAAATCTGCCTCCCCAAGCTGTCGCTGTCCAAAATTCTGTTCAGTTCCGAGTTATGTGGGTCTCGCGGCCAAAAGTGCCACTGCCAGATTTCTGTGATTGATGTGGAGAAGACATAACCACTGGTCAGGAGTAAACACACTGCAGTTTTGTCCTCTCAAGCTCAACTTTTTCAATAACTGTACAACTTGATACATGGAGGGTTTGGAGGGTTTCTAGCTCACGGGCACGACGACTGCTTTCTCAGGCCTCCTGGTCTCCGCTATACTGTAGGTAAACCATTTTATGTTACTCAAAACAGAGCGGCATGACAGCTTTTTAAGTCTTGCCACATGAGTCGTGAATCAAATCTGAAAGGCCTCGAGCACACAAACAGCTGCATTGCCCTCAAGCAGAGCTGGGTGGAGAATATTTATATTTCCAATAGGCTTAAGAAAATAATTTCACTCCCCGGCTTTGTGCCATCCTGGTGTTACAAGGATCTAGGTGGATAAAGCAGATTTGTTTTCTGATTTAAATGGAATTCAGACGTCCCATTTAAGTTTCAC
This sequence comes from Mola mola, assembly GCA_001698575.1. NCBI lineage: Eukaryota > Metazoa > Chordata > Actinopteri > Tetraodontiformes > Molidae > Mola > Mola mola. The sequence goes on from KV751360.1 coordinate 2,951,142, forward strand.
TCTCATTCTTTGTTCTGTTTAAGAATATTTGGGGCCTGCAGTAATATAACTAGAGGAAAATCTGGGCTTTTTTACGCTCAAAGAACAGTTACTGGTATTATTATTGTCTTCATAGAGCCGGCTTTCTTTGCGAGAGCTGGCTCGACAAACCCTGAAGTTCTAATTAGAGATTCTGGCTATCACGGCCATGATTATCAATTTTCTTTACTGAACTCAGCCTTCTTCATTCATCGTGAACAAGTCGTTACAACAGAAAGCTGCGAAGATTATTAATTTCAATACATTACGGCAAAAAGCAACATCGTTGCGGCACATGAAGCACAGGGGAAAGACCTTAGAAGGTTGCTGATGGTGAAAATTTCTTACGTTTCATCACTAAATTCACTCTCACGTCTGTGATTTTATTTCTAGCGTGACGACCACACGTTGTTACAACCTTTTCAAACATGACACTGTCTTTAGGTCTGTCCCATACTGAACACCTGAAATCAAAACTCAAAGTGAAAACGTTGTGAACAGCTGAATATCATCTGTGACGAATGCGAAATAATTGATTTTTATGAGCCTCGTTCTTTTAACTGCAGTTGCAGCAGCACAGACGGACTCAGCAGCCAATCAGAAAAATAAAACCGTCCACAGCGGTCGAGCGCTGCTGAGCCTTCATCAGTCCTTTAGTGTGTGGATGTCTTAATATTATCTGGAGAAAAGATGAAAATGTTTCCCTGCATCACTGACGTTTACAAGACGATGCATATTTGTATTATTGTGCCGACAGCCCTTCTTTTGATGACATTACTGTACGTACTGTACTTTAATGTCCGGCTCTGCAGGGTCGTATCCTTTAATGCGTTCCTGCTGCCCAGAATCTGTATCTCATAGGGAAATGTGGCCAGGAATAGAATTAACAAGAGGGGAAACGCTGTTAATGGCCGACTTTAAGCCGAAACTCGGAACGCGACCTGGTGCCGACCTGGTGATGTTCTCAGCATGAGTTACCATGGTGACGGAGCCAGGTTTAAAGAGAGTCACCTTCGTGATGCTGACGGCCCGCTGAGACACTCATCTCGCTTTGCGGTTCCTACATAGAAACGAATATACAACCGATAAATTCAGTTCACGTACTGAAGTCCAAAATGTGCAACACTGCACAGCATATTACACATATTGCACATATCATAGCTTGCATTAGAGAGCGGATGCTCACCGAGGGAGCGATCCGACACACCGGAATGCCGTGTAGCCAGGTGAGTGTCGTTTGTTAATTTCAGCAAATTTATCTTTGATTGCAATTTTTAATTCTGCGACTTTCTGTTCTCCAAATGAATCAGCCTGAGCATAAATAAATTAAAAACAAATATCTAACTGGAACCCAAAGAAACTGCTTCTGCATACGTTTTTAAAATAAACTTGCCATATTGCACATATAAATCCGTTTTACTTGTATTACATCACACGGCATTGATTATATATTATACTTAAAAAAAAACGGGGGGTGTTTTTTAATCTCATAAAGTTTAAGGAAATGTTATCTTTGTCTCGGTCATAGGTCTTTCTTTCATCAGAAAGTAACAACACAACACTCCTACTTGTGTCCGTTCATACTCTGTTTGCTTTGAAATATGTATTTGAAAAGTGTTTAATTATTAAAAGAGAGCACTGAGGGCGGACGGCACATCTTTGTCAAAATCAATTAGAGATGGCGTCACAGATCAATGAATGTCGGTAAAAAGCAGATAACTGGTTAGATGCATCATCTATTCATGGACGTGTAATAAGAAGCTTGACATTTATCGACTGCCGTGGCAAACCGCTTCAAAAGTATCAAACATCCATTTAAACACCATCTCTGCACACCGGGCTGCCGCAGACGCACACAAACACAAACGTACATATAAATAAAAAGAATGTAGCTTGGCATTTACGGATCCTGCGGTGCCAAGCTCCTCGTGGCGCAGATGGCACACAAAGAGAGAGAGAGAGAAGATGGAGGGAGGGAGGGAGGGAGGAACGGCTACAGAAGCAACAAGAGAGGTCTGTGGCACCTCTTTTTCTCAGCCCACACTAAAGCTGCCTATTATCTAATCCTTCACGCCAAGGAGAGGGGGACAGGGATGTGGTCTGAGAGGCAGAAAAAGCAGGACGTACAGTAGGTGCCAGAAAAGGAGAGGGAGCCATCGTCATCACGCCAGAGTGGTGTTCCGCTGGCGCGAACACAAGGCATCATTGTGCTGAAGGGGTGATGGAACTCTTCCCTCTCTCTCTCCCTCTTTCTCTCCTTCGGCCAAGCCTGACTCAGCCCAACCAAGGCGGCCAAGAGCCTTTAACCATAACTTTACTGACCGCTAAAGGGACTCCGACTTGCCTTGAATTACAGTTTGAGACTGAAACTAATTGAGAATATTTGTGCTCCTGACGGAAAAAAGCCACCATCTTCATGGACAGACACTTTCTGGCATCTAAGCATGAAGAGAATTAAGGTGTTATTTGCCCAGGTGTGGAGATACCTGTTCAAACAGATAGCTGCCATCATCCCAACAACAGAGGCCACCGAGTCTTTCCAGAAAACCAAAAATGTGCCAGTTAATAAGCAAACCTCACTGGAACTACTTTTTGTCTATGATCTGAAAATATTCTAGATCAAAACTGTCGAGAGCAAAACATTCTGGGAAATGACGGCGTGGTGCCACGAACAAACTTCTATGTGCTTCCATTTGCTAACAGAAATTCGGTTATGATAAACTTGTAAATGATACATTTGGCACAAATATTCCTTTCAAATGTGAAACTATGTATTTGGTTGATGTGTCGTTAGAAAATTGGAATATTACCAACAAAAGAATGACTTATTATACAATATTACTAGCAGCTAGTAAAAAACAAACATCAGGAGGAAATGGTTAAAAGCTGATATACCCACCACTGAGGAATGGACTGATACTGTAAACGAGATCTATATTACGGAAAAGTCTGCAATGACTTGATGCCAAGCATGATATTTGGGACCGGCTGAACTGTTTTTCATAGTTTGCAAGCTCATACTTTCACCTGATTGTGGTGGATCTCAATATCTGACATTTCATAACACCGGACAAAACGACGACACTATGTATTTGACTAAACTAAGGGTGCCAACGACAGCCTGAGCGCCAGATCGCACAGTGATTCACCATCTATATACTATTTTTACCTTTCATCTCCTACAGGCTGTGAAAAAAAAAAAATGATGTCAGTATCTCAATATTTTTACAGAAATATTTTTTAAAAATCAGCTTTTCTCCCTCTGATCAGTATATTTCTCTTTATGTTTATGGTAGGCACACAGCGTCATATCTGTCTCTGGAAAAACAGCCAAGGAGCGACAAGGCGAGCCCGGATCAGCCGAAACGGACACTTGCAGGAAACGCAGAGCTCGACCTGACCAAACCTGTATGCGTATTGCAAACTGTGTCACGGACCGTTATCGTACTGCGGTAAAAAGACCAACTCGTGTGCTCGTCTTGCCCGTCGCCATCCTAAGATCTGTCAGCCTCTCCTCAGATCTGTAATGACGTGTTGTCAAAAGTCAAAGAAAAGCCCAGCAGAGCTGAACGAGTACTTTTTACTTACTGTCTTATTTTCTTACAGCTAAAAGGAGCAGTTCACTTAAACTGGAACCTTTACCACAGCACAGCCCACAAAGTGGTACAGTGGTGGGCCGAGAAGAAGGAATGGGGTGCTTGATGTGGTAGTGCGGTTGGTAAAAATCTTGTTTTTCTCAAAAGATGTAGGTCCAAGTTTTGAAATAAACTTGCAGAAGCAATTAAATGTTGGGGGGGGTGTGTGTCGAATTGTTGTATAAAATAATCATAAGTAAATAAGTATATACGGCTTTCCTTTCAGAGTTTGATGATCAAGTCTAATCAGTTCACCCTTGAGTCAGAGTGGACATGCCAGAAGTGTATCACTCAAACATCTACTTCTCTCTAAAAAGGGAACAAATATCACAATAATCAAAACTATCAAATTGCAACGCTTGCAGAATCGCAATACACATCCAGTCGGTTAACAGGTATCTTGATACAATCAAATCAGGGCAAAAGCACATTGTCCCAGCCCTGTTCTGTAGTACGACCAGACCCTTTCAAATTTAAACCACTTTTATAATCCAGATTGGATACATTACTTTTGAGGCTGCGGCTGGAAACTCAAAACAGAGTTCATGGGTCCACATCTGCAGTGAATTTAAAGTAAACCGCCTGCCACTCTCAAAATATGCGAAAAACTTCCAGTCCTTCCTGAGGGGGAACAATAACACTGAGATCAAGGGCTCAACTACTCTTACATAACTTCACGTCTTCCGCTGAGGAACAGTAGGAGGTTCTGGACTAAAACTGCTCTCCCATTGTGCAGATTAACGATTGATGCGTTTCCCTAACGGGAGCAGGAGCGTAGCAGCGGTCAATAAAGCGAAACTCCTGTTGAAGCCTCAGGCAGAGTGTTCCACAGCAGGTAAGGAAAAAGTACTGAGGTGCAGCCTGAATGCCAGAGGTCAGGATCAGGTTCTGCAGAGACAACAGAGGGAGAGGGAGAGGGAGAGGGAGAGGGGCGAGGAGGAAGAGGAGCAAAATAGGTCTCCCTGACTTGGGTGGCAGGCGCCTGAGGAGGACTTGTTGCAGCATTCAATTCAAAACCTAAGGTTAAGGACAAAAGACTCCAAAGGTCCTACCACAAGCTTGACATGCTACCCCTAACAGGTGTCCTGCTATTAATACTGTACATTCTTCTCCCACTGACGACCCAAGAAGTGTGTCGCAGACACCTACCAACTCCACCCAGCCCAGCCCGGCCCGGCCCGGCCCCGCAGACGGAGAGGGAGACATTACCAACCTGCTCCTTTCGTGGACGTGCAGCCCACATGCTGCTCACAGATCGACCCCCTCTTGCCTTCACTGAATTCTGAGACCCCCACTAACGCGCACGCGCTGTCCTGACAGAAGTGTGCGGTGGCGGCGCACGGCTCGGCGTCGCGTTCCCTGCGTCCTGCACGCCAACAAATACAGCTGAGGGAAAAACTGACAGCGGACCGTGTTTCCAACTCCTCGGGAAAGGCGGGCTCTCCGCACCCGCCGACCAATCACAGGGACAGGCTCGTCCCACGGGCTTTCCTCATTGGACGAGGACATGAAAATGAAAAAGTTCTGAAGTTTTGGAAAAGGAGGAGGAAGTAGAAAAACACTGATCTCATGCATTGTCTCATCGTCGTGTGCGTGAGTTTATGCGCACATCCGACCAAAACATGTGAATAAACATATTTTTTAACACCACAACGGCAAAAAGTGCATCCAGTTAAGCATGCGTGCTCTCTAATGGCGCAATGTAATATCACACCAGTAGCGCAAAACCATTCATTAGTTTGGCTGCCAGTGCGCGTATGCTGCATGCAAACCGAAATAATCGGAATACTGGCTTTCCCACTTCTCATGTTGGAAAAACAACTTTTATACAAATTTATATATATTATAACAAATTTTATAACATGAGTTGCCGACTTGATGTCGCTTATGTGTAAACTATGCGGGCAAAAGTCGGTGTTTGTTTAATAGTGAGAAACGTTGTTATTCAGGTCAATTTTTAATGACGAGTAATTGAAAATGTGGTATTAATATTAACTGCTGTCCATGTAGTGACCTAGATTAGTTAGAAGCCTTATTTTTCAGCATAAACTCTGTCAGCTATACGTTAATAGTCTCACCTCTTCGTTGTCATGATTAAATTGGAAACAGCTTTCGGCTTGTTGTTCAGACACTCTTCATTAAAGTGCAACCCATTTGTACATACCACTTGGTATATTTATTTTTTAGTATTTTAGTTTTTATTTATCCCTTCTTATATTGTGTTTGACTTATTTTGGTACTTTTACCCTGCACTGCTACTCACTTCTGTACTGCTGTGTCAACCTGAATTTCTCCCAAGGGGGATCAATAAAGTTACATCTTATCTTATCTTATTTTCATCTAGAAGTCGGAGGAAGGAATTCCCAACTTCCAAACTCGGAAACTCCGACCGTCCGACTTTACATGAACGCAACAGTAAGCAGGCACGCGCATCCACAGGTTGAAGGCACTCACAAAGGGGGACCTCTCGCTCCATCTTGTGGAGGAAGGCTGGAACTGCAGCCCTCGAGCTGAGTCGGTCTATAAGTGTTAAAGTTTAGGCACTGAAAGTACTGAAAGTACTGGCTGGGAAAAACATGTCAGGTGTGAGGTGTCCTGTTGTGTAGACTGTGAGACTGCAGCAGGAGGCTTCTCCATAGCTATCAGACATCCAGTACGTGCCCTCCCAATAGGGACTTTACCCCGTAAAGTACTACCACACCCTGGAGACATACCTCAGATAAAATCACATCAGAAAGATATCAATGTACAAACAAATTTATCTACATTCAATAATGTGAGCAATATGCAAATCGAGCTTAAACAATAAAGTGATAAATGTTGAATAGGATGCACAGCAAACACAGCAAACACAAAGATGACCAAAGAGAAACTCTGCTCTGTGTCACACGTAGTCAGAGTCATAAAAAGACCAAAGAGGACACAGCCACATTTCAGTCAAGACACTGAATGTTGTCATTTTTACCACCTGTTGTCCCAGAAACTGTCCAATTTGGGCATTTGGTCAGTAAATAGTAGTGATTTCAGCCCGTCATCTGGCTATAACAAGCATTATCACGGGCATTACAGCAATAGGGTCGCGGAAATGTTGTCAGGTTACATGCCACACATGTCAGCGAATCAACAACAGGGACATTACCCGAAGAGAGAAACAAGCACACGCACAGAACACATACATATATCGCCTGAGAGATACGATACTGTACATACCAGATGCTGTGAGAGGCTGCTAAAGACACAACTGTCCCGCTTGTGTACTTTCCACAATTCGGGCTGTCTCTTGCTGTCCGTCTCTGTGTATTTAGCTCTCTTCATCTGTCCCTCTCTCTCTCTCTCTCTCTCTCTCTCGCTCACACAAACACACACATACAACATGATTTAGTGGCAATAAACATAATGGTAGGCCTATCTACTGCAAACACAGCACAAAGGGCAGACAGGTAATATCTTAAGGAATAGATCACTGCCAAATAACATAAATGTGTTGCAGACTGTGATGAGCTTCACTTGTACTGAAGAAAGCCAGAAAGCTTTCATCAGGTCCGTTAGTAAAGCAGCTGTAGTTTTTGTCAGTCCTTCGCTCTAACGGCATTGCTCTCAAAGAAGCGAGTCAATGAGAGCCTCATTTTTGCGTTCCTCTCGGCTAACAAAGCCAAAGTGCAGTGATGTTAAGCGCTGTAAGACTTTCAGTCCACATTTTGTCATTTTCATATAAATGACGTTTTTTTACATTCAAAAAAATCTATTTTCTGCCACAGCATCTGCTGCAGCCACCTGGTTGAGACCAGCAAGCCTACAACAGCCTCGTTTGTGTCGCGTGACACAAATGAGGCTGTAACGTTGTCTGTTAAAAAAGGATAAAAATCTGAAACTAATTGTTCTTTAAAGTAGCTAGCCAAGCTCGCTACTTCTAACATATTTACCAATGTTGCTCAAAGATTTAGAACAAGAACATACTCTGGCACACTGGCCACAATGAACATTTCATTAAGTTTTATGTCAAATCTATGACAATTGTTGATAATAAGGACTAAAAATATGTAAAACTTGATTGTTTTTTTTCTGGCACACAGTTTGGTCCTTGACACATGATGTGTTGATATATTTGATATTCTTTTTCCCGCTTTTGGCTTTACCTAGATATTTCTAGGAGTCGCCACAGTGAATCATCCTCCTCCATCCCTCCCTCTCCTCTGTATCTTCTTCTCTCACACCAACTCTCTGCATGTCCTCTCTCACCACATCCATGAATCCCCTCCTTTCCTCCTGCCTGGTAGCTCAATTTATTCACTGTCCCTCCTCTGCACATGTCCAAACCATCTCAATCTGGCCTCTGTAACTTTGTCTCCAAAACGTCCGGCCTGCTTGTCCCTCTGATGTGCTCGTTCCTCACCCTGTCCATCCTCGTCACTCCCAAAGAGAATCTTTAAAACAACTTTAACTCAACCACCTCCAGTTGTGCCTCCTGTCTTTTGGTCAGTGCTACCATCTCCAAACCAAACAACATCTCTGGTCTCACTACCCTTTTGTTAACCTTTCCTTTCACTTTTGCTGCTACTCTTTTGCCCACAGATCCCTCCTGACACTTTTCTCCACCCACTCCACCCTGCCTGCACTCACTTCTTCACCTCTTTAGCACAATCCCCGATGCTCTGAACAATTAACCACGAGTACTTAAACTCATGGACCTTTTCCACGTTTACTCCCTGTGACTTCACTGTTCCACTTGCCTCCTTTCATTCACACACATGTAATCTGTCTTACTGACTTTCATTCCTCTTCTTTCCAGTGCATACCTCCACCTATCCAAGTTTTCTTCCACCTGCTCCCCTCACTACAGATCACAATGTCATCTGTCTGTGAAGATTCTCAGTCATCCAGGTCATGGTAGTCTCAATGTTTCTTCTGAAGGCAACTGGACTTACTGAAGAAGCCTCTTGGATGAGAGGTGAAACGTCTTCAAGAAACTACAAGAAGTCCAGTTGCCTTCAGAAGAAACACTAAGACAGTGTCATCTGCAAACATCATCGTCCACGGAGATTCCTGCCTGACCTCATCTGTCAGTCTGTCCTTCACCACAGCAAACAAGAAGGGGCTCAGGGCCGATCCTTGATGCAGTCCCACCTCCATCACTCCATCACAAAGCACCTCACCACCGTCGTACTGCTCTCATACATATCCTGCACCAGTCTAACATACTTCTCTACCACTCCAGACTCCCTCATACATCCTCAGCATCCTGTCACAGTCTTTCTCTAGATCCACAAATATACAATGCAACTCTTTCTGACCTTCTATATACTTCTCCATCAGCGTTCTCGAAGCAAACATGGCGTCTATAGTTTTTTTTCCTGACATGAAACAATACTGCTTCTCAAAAATCACCACTTCTTCCCTTAGCTGCGCTTCCACTGCTCTTTCCCAAATCTTCATTGTTTGGCTCATCAGTTTTAGTCTTCTGTAGTTTCTACAACTCTGCACATCAACCTGGTTCTTAAAGTTCAGCACCAGAATACTTTTAGAGGCATCTTCTCTCTGTCCAAGATCATGTTGAACTGCTTCATCAAAAACTCCACTGCCCTCTCTCCTGGACACTTCCATACCTCTACCGGTATGTCATCAGGACTTCTTCATCCTCTTCAAAGCTTTTCTCACTTCAGCTTTACGAATCATTCTAACTCCCTGTTCCACAGTTTCCACCTCCTCCACCCTTCGTTCCTTCTCATTTTTCTTCATTCATCAGCTCCCGAAAGTACTCCTTCCACCTTCTCAGCACACTCTCCTCACTTGTTAGTACATTTACATCACTGTCCTTAATCAACCTTCCCTGCTGCACATCGTTCCCAGCTCGATCCCTCTGCCTCACCAGAGGATACAGATCCTAAAATCCTTCCTATCCAACCTCTCCTACAGCTTATTATACGCCTTCTGTTCAGCCTGTGCCACCTCCCTCTTCAACTTACGTTGCATCTCCTTGTATTCCTGTTTACTCGGCCGTTCTCTGCCTATCCCATTTCTTCCTCGCCAACCTCTTCCTCCTAATATTCTCCTGCACTTCCTCGTTCCGCCACCAAGTCTCCTTATCATCCGTCCTCTGTTCAGATGACACCAAACGCCTCCATACCTGTCTCCCTGATCACTGTTCCTGTGGTTACCCAGTCATGTAGGAGTACTTTACAACCACCCAGAGCCCGTCAACCTCTCCCTGAAGTCCTCACACTAGTCTTCTTTTTTAGGTTCCACCATTTGATCCTCTGCTCCACCTTGGCTCTCTTCCTCTTCCTCACCACCAGAGTCATCCTACACATGACCATCCTAAAAAAAAAAAAAAAAAAAATGAGAAAAATGTGAAACGAGCAGTGACATGTGGCAGGGGATTGTTGGCGGAGGTCTGTGCTCTCCGAGTGCTTTTTTGTAGCGCAATATGATTTGGTCTTTATGAATGCTGCTGGCTAGTATGTCTTCTTGATATGGTTCCTCCATATCTATGTTTACACATGCATGAAGATCAAAACTGACATTCGTAGGATGTCCTACAGATGTTTTCTAGCGTCAGAACAGAAGTAGGCAAAGAGGCCATTAAATGTGCTATTCCCTTGTGCAGGAATGATGTGAAAACAGCAGCTGCAGAGCAATTGTCTGTAAATTTCTGTTTCACATTAGGGTTAGTGTGTGACAGTTGCGTTTGTCTGTCCTTCTAGTTTCTGCTTTTTTTTTTAATCTTCTTGACCCGGTCACCAGGAATCTTTTTTTTTTCCCCACCTGATTAAATAAAGGAAATGAAATGAACTAAGCATACACACGATGCACTGCATCGCTCCTGGTGCTGGTGGGGGTTTTGAGTGTGGCGTTGGATTCTTCTTCCATGTGCTCTAAGACACATTTGATAAACATACTAGTAAACCTAAGACTGATAAACCCTCTTATCATCACTGCCCTGAGATTACCTGTAGG
>KV751360.1:2988714-3000309 GCA_001698575.1 Mola mola
CAATACGGAGGGTCACAGAGATGAGGCAAACAAATGAAACTAGGCAAGGCAAAAGGTATAAAGAAAGAAGTGCGGGACGAAAAAAACCGCACGGATCGATGTACTGTAAAGTAAAGGCCCTGTACTGAATAATAGGCGTCATCACTCGCTGCTCCATCAGATATGCTTCTCTTTGACCTTCTCCATTCATCTCTCTACAGATTACTCCCATTATTGCTCCATCCAATCAATTAATCTTTCCCTCAGATCTTCACATCAAAGAACACAAAACACAAAGACAACAGATGTTCTTCTTTGTGTGTAACTACGGGGGTTGGTGGCTTGAAACATCGACCACCCCATCTGACCGCGCAACCCAGGACACATACGTGAGCGTACATGCATGCCACATTACGGAAAACTATCACATCTTTCAGTCGAGACAGGCTGTGCTCTCTCTCCTCTCTAAATGGCTGGTGAATTGCCTTGTTTCACTTCTCCGGCATATTCTCCAGCGGCTAAGTGCCATCTTTCTTCCCGCATTAATGGATGCTGTTTTACCACTAAAGGACAGACAGACTGGTAGTACGTGGAGGCATTACTTATAATTAAAAGAGAGAGAAGATTGACCTGGAAAGTGGTAGAAAAGTAGAAAACCGAAGAAGAAGAGGCAGACAAGGTAAAACTTGTGTTAAAAGCTCTACTCAAGTACACTTTTGAACAAAACTAGGCAAAACAGTTAATGTAGCTAAGCTGTGTGAAATGTCACTTTAATCCACTTTGAATATCACATTATTTGGGTTTTATGTAACTCTTTATATCTAACTTTGCAGTTTTAATTGCACCATCTTATATGGAAAATCCCACTAATCTCATATGCCAAAGCAGGTAATGGATATGGTTCTATTTGTTTCCATTTCAATTATTATGGCTTGTACATACCAAAATCAGCGAGTTAGCTGGGAAGATTGTACAGACAGGAAACAGGGAAAATAACGAGCCTGACTTTCTTTAAAGATTTGAATTTAGTGTACAGACGTCAGTCTTCTCATGGAACTGTTAACAGGAAAGTGTATTTCAGAAATATGTCTGAAGGGGAATTGAAGAATCAAGGGAAACGATTAAAAACAACAAAAGTAGGAAAAAAAACCAAAAGTCATTTTGTCCGATTACAGAGGGAACACGAACGCACGCCAGCATTTCAATGCTGAAATTTGAATCATCGCTTACCCTGAATTTATACTGTGTACTCCTCTTCAGGCCTTGTACAGTACAGGTCAAGTTTTCTCCAGTGTACTTTGGATGAAAGTCCGTTCCCTGTGGGTGACACACTGTCAGTAATCCGTGTGTTATACCTTCAGCATCTATTAGCATCAGTGCACATTTTTGGGCATATGCACGCAGTAAATACTGAATTCTACAATGCATACTTATGTGCATGAGGGAGTGAAGCAGGATAATGACCGTGTGATTCCCTTCTGAACACGTCTGTGTTTCTATGCCTATAGAATTTCTTATTTGTGTTTTTGCAATGCATTACGCATTAAATGTTTTCGTCAGTATGATTTCTAAAGCGTCTCGTGTCCTGGTAGACACTGATTGTTTATTACTGTGGAGTCTGTAGCTCGTGCCACGTTCAAACCTCTGAGCGATGTTAATGTAATGGAAGAGAACAAATTTTATATGCTTTCCTTTAATACGGGTGTTTAAAAATGCGTTGGAACTCACGCTGTTGTCCTCCTGGATCTCAAGTGTGTATTTGAGCTGCTCCTCGCCTGGACTGCCCTCAGGACGCCCCCACTCCAGAGCCACCCAGGACACCCCCGCCCTGACCAGCCGTGGTGCCAGAGGCAGAGCGGGCAGGGTGCCCATAGTGTAAAAAACCACCTCTGGGCTGAAGCCGCTGCAGCGACACAAAAGCAAATTAACACCTTATTTAAATTTTTGTGCTTCATTATAAACAGTGAAGAAACTTGCTGACCTGCTGGATGGTTGCAAACTTATAAAAGGCACACACGACATTTCCATCATTTTCCCCCTTTTAGACAAAGGGATCTCCATCCAGACAAGCATTTTAGCTCACTTTTCAGATCTTGGCAGCCTCATCGGCAGAAAATACGTAGAACGAAGAACAGTTACAGCAAAAAGAAAGACCGGAGATTTCTTTTAAAAATCCCTGTCTCTTTGGTTTCCTACTGTGCTTTAGGGGCCTTAAAACGCTGGACTAGTGTGATCTCTAGGTGTGAATGGAGCAAAAGTTAGGCATTTTAAGACAAAACCGTAGTTGCGTGGCTGAAGGCAGGGACAGGAGCATTCAGGAAAATAATGATACTTCAGTGGAACTTTGTGTGGGGAGCCTCCGTTGGTGATAGCAGGAAGAAGAGTCATGACAGATAATATAAACATGTCAGAAGTCAGGCAGAAAAAATGAGGAGTGGAGGGTGGGAGGCTAATTTGAGAGGCACGGAGGGGGAAGTGGATGTAGGACCAGCAGCAAAGGTCTGTGAGGTCACCAAACTGTGCCGAACGTTTACGTGTGCATCCATGGCTTCAAAGGCAAGTTCAAGTTGAAGGATGCATTAAGGCTGCTTTGAGGTCAGCCAGAGAGCTAATATCTCCTCCCTACTCCCGTCACCCCAGCAACTGCAAAAAGATTCTCCTCGCCGTAAAGAGAGGGACAGAGAAGAGGCAAACTAAAATGAAATAGAGGACTGTGACGTACGTCACATGCAGAATAAAGAACACAGGTAGGTGGGTTCAGGTTCATTCAGACTTGAATTTTCTAGATACTAAAAAAAATGCATTGAGACCCGGCATCATATCACGCGCTGGCACGTCGGCGCGTGAAAAGCGTGCGCCTTCAGCGCTATTTACGATGACGTGCAAGGTTTCACTCCAATGGCTGTTTGGAGAACACAAGTGTTTGTGTATTTTGTAATTCACAATGATGATACCTTGTGCCAATGTCGTTGTGCGCAGCCACTCGGAACGTGTAGCCGCAGGCGGGATACAGCCGCGTCAGCTTACAGTGTCTCTGGCTCCCAAAGTAACATTCTCTGAAAACACTGTTCTTCTTTCCCTGCAGAGGGAGATGGATGAAGACAGGAAAGTTAGTACAAGAGAGGGGGATAGAAGAATAAAACCAACGAAGAAAAAAAAGCTCTCCAGAGTGAAGGAGTACAGTTGAGCAGGGGCCAACGTGGACTCGAAACGCACAATTAAAATAGAGGAGCATCCACTAATAGATTAATTGATTGGTCGGTCGATAGAAAATAAGTCGACAGCTATTTTGACAAACAATTAATTGTTGCAGTCCTTTTTCAATCCAAATGATTACGCTTTTTTTGTTTCAAGCCTCTCGTACGCAATAACCTGCTGCTTTTCTTTCTCATTTCTGGCAGTAAATGAAGACGTCACTTTTTATCTCTGAAAAAACGTGATGAGCATTTCTCACTACGTTTTGACAAATTCTACAGTAAAGGATTAAATGTGAAAATAATTAAATACTGATTGCAGATTATATACTAACGTGATTAAAAATGATTAAAATAATCATTATTTGCACCTTAAAATCAAAAGTCTTAATACATTTTGCATTCATTTAGTTACAATGTCTCTAAAATTTTTAACATTTTTTTAAAGAGCATAAACGTGACAGTTCGTGAACATCATGAACAAAATAAAGGGGCTTACCTCATCCCACTCGAGCAGGTAGTTTGTGATTTTGGATCCGTTGTCGCCCGAAGGCTGTGAGTGACAGACGCGAGAGAAACGAGGAGATTAGCTGAGGATAAGAGAATCTGACAGCGACAGATAAAATACCATCCATGTTTCTACGATTGGCCTCATATCCCGTCTGACTGATGTCAGTGACAGTCAGTGACAGTCAGTGAGTAAAAAGAGTATCACTGTACCAATGTGAGACACACGAGACGAGACGCAATCTCACCGGCAGCACTGAAGCAAATCACAACAAGCTAATTGCAAGTTTGCTAGAAATATCATCGCCGTAAGGCCTTTTTGAGCAAATTGGTTCCAGTGTTGGTATTCGGCTGGTGCTGGGTCAGAGTTTATGCAGCATATAGGAGAAGCACCGTAGACTCGCATCATTTGGACTGCATAAACATCGCACGTGTCCATGCATCACTGGAACAGTCAGAGTTGACTACATTAACTCTTTGTGTGTTGCTTCTGGCTCTGCATGTCTACTTTCTAGACCCGACTGGTCCAACAACATTTGTGTTGTCCCCTTCTCGCTCCACTGCTGTTTCATTTTGGTGTCCAATGTGCAAAACTCTTCTTAATTCTTTCACTGATGAGACCGACGACAGGCTACACTACCCGATCACAATAACCCCACCCCCAGGCCGCTGATGTAAGCGGTTCTTTGTACTACAACTCATAGTTGGTGCGACTCTGGAACCGGTTCCCTGGACGTCCAAACGCTTTCTCTAAACTAGCACTGGAACTGGGTTTCTTGAAAAAGCTTAGGAGATATTAACTGAGGTGACAGGTACAAACAGTCTTTGAAAAGGCCGTCTGAACGAGATGCCTTTGCCCTATACCTTCCACTGTAGGGTGAGGGTGCTCTTGGTGCGGTGGGTGAGTTTCGGGGATAGCGGGACCTCGGGGACGCTGCAGTGTGTGGTGAAGGAGCCGGCCTCTGAACACGAGCCTCGAAACGAATTGTACAGTGCAGACACCCTTAAACAGATGAGAATGACATCGAAGAGTCAAAACGAGGCTGGTTGAGGCTGGAGTAGCAAATGAATGAATGGGGAAAAAAAAAAAAAAAAAAGGCCAAATCCTTACCGTACGTGGTAGTCTGTCGCTGGCCTTAGGTCTTTCAGATGGTATTCCAATTCTTCCCCGCTGAAACGCGCACACACAAAGCACAACATTCACACCGGCGTACTTCATTGTATGTAGCAGGTACTGCGTTCTTGTAGTTTGGAGTGCATTTCCTACCTGTATATAAGGCGATACTTTCCATCTCGACCCTTATCTGAGAGAGAGACCTCGAAGGAGCAGGACACAGGCATCCCATTACTATGCCTGTTCACCAGCCCGGCCGGGGGAGCCCAGGACAGCCGTGCACCCCGCGCCTGCACGTTAGACACCTGCAGGGTACACGACGTTAACTGTGTTACACGGCATTCACAACGAGCCCATGAATAGACATCCACATAAACGTACATTCCCTGTAACAGATGTCATATTTTTAAGTGATCCATTTTATTCTAGGCAGCAGCGATTCCACATTCATGAATACGTAGATAAAAAAATAAAAAAAATTGTTCCATAAAAGCTGGGTTGTTTTTTTTTTTTTTTCCTATTTCGAACGTGTATCTATGTTTGGCAACACCCATTACTCCAGATTCAGCTGCTCCTTCCAGCTTAGGCACATTACGCCAAGAACGCACCAGAAAATGAAAATGAGCGGACGTAGGCCTGCACGCTTGCGTGTTTAATTGTGTGGTCGTTTCCCTGCCTGCCAGTGTGAGGATGTTTATGGCAGTTCCACTTGCAGCACATGGTGGGTGAGCCAATTTACTGTGATTTAGCACAGTCTGCTGCTATTCCAGACTCCGTATCCACTGACAAGGCAATGAATGTGCCTTGAGGGCACGGGGAACCACAACCACACTGAGACAGTCTATGTGGAAGACAGACAGACAAGCAGGAAATAAATGGACATGAAGGCTGTTCTGTTGAGAGTTCTTTTAAGATCATGTGTATCCACAATACAAAATGATATACAATCATCCTTATCTAATTTTATAGATCACGTTGCTTTCTGTATATAAACACTGTGGATACACATATATAGCGATGAATAGTAGAGCCTCACCGATGTGCAATTTTTGGAGCCGATACAGATATTTGGAGTAAAAAAAAAAAAGAAAGTTCCGATGTCAATAAATTGGCTGTTAGATGCACAGTTTTTGCAGTAATCGCTCGTGAGGCTAGAAAACATTTTTAAAATAACACTGTATGTCACCGAGGCAGAATATTTCATTGAATGACGATGAAGCTTTATTGTTTTAACTGATACAAGTGCAGAAACATCCACTGGGAATTTAATAACAACAAACCACCCTAAGCATCTTTTTCTGCATCGTCTTCTTCAAATCCTATCTTTTTTTTTATGTTGATACCAATATATCTGTGAACAGCCAACTCTAACGAATAGTGACAGAGACAAAAAAAAAACAAAAAAAAACGAGACACACAAAATGCGAGGCGTGTGGAAAGAAAAGTTCAAAATAAAGAAACGATGAAAAAGTCGGGATGAAAAAATGAGGATCTCAAGAATTTTGAAACAATTTATGCTGTTTGTTACATTTTTTTCTGGCAGTTTTAGCGGTTGCAGTACTTTTGGGCGGGCCGATGTCATCAGGGTGTCCTGCTGCGATGAGGGGGTGTGCTTGGTCTTCAACGGTGTTTGGAGCAGTTGATTTGTGTCAAGCGACATCCACATGAGTGCAAGGCCCATGCGTTTCCCAGCAGAACTTTGCACTTTAGCGAGATGACCAATGATATCATATATCCTAACCTGTTCATTTTTTGAACATGTCTCACAATTCACCTGTTATCTTATACACTTCCCTCTGCAGCCAAGTGTAGACACAGCTGTTGGAACGAAGTGCCACTGTAGTGAAAATGATAACGGGCAGGGTCATGTTTTAATGTAATTTGAAGGCTGTGATTAATTAGACTTTGAGCCGCGGCAAGGAAATACGAATGTTAATGCACAATAAGCAAACTACATAATCATTCTAATTGGTGTAATATCTTATTGAGCATATCGGCCTCAAATTGCCGTGTGCATGTGAACGGAGCCAGTGCTATTATGAGCTCTGACGCATGAGAGGTGAAAAGCACTGCTGCAGTGTTCAAATACAAAGCACAAAATGGAATGATTCTCATCTTTCCCTCCAGCTGCTGCTGCATTCAAGTACAAAGCACAAAATTGAATGTTTCTCATATTTCAATCCAGCTAATGCTGTGTTCAAATACAAAGCACAAAATGGAATGATTCTCATATCTCAATCCAGCTGTAAATAAAAAGACAATACTAGCTGAGGAACATTTTAAATTAAGAATTTTCTCATATAAGCTTGCCTGTGCAACACCTGCCACCATATCTGTATGGGACACCGCTGAATCCATCACACAGCTGCTTAGTGGCCGCAAGGAAATGCTCACAAGTGTAACCCTACGATCTATATCCATAGCAAGTGGTATGGATATACCACTGTATAGTGGTATCCTAATGCACTTAAGGGGTGCATCAGGATAATAATGGACACAATCGTACTCCTTTCTTTCTCACTTTCAACTATGGTGTATCAGGTACAAAGTGATCTGAGTCAAATAAAAATTGCTATAGTGCATCAGCTTCAAAATCGCCTGAAAGGCTCAAAATTTTTCACATCTTTCCCTCTTCCGTCTATTTCAACCCATGTGCTATGCTCACAGATATCAAATGGCTCATTTCCGCAGCCTGCTGACCAAACTCCCCCAACTGGGAGTGAGCAGCTCCTCTCTACCAAACCATGTCTGCATGTCTCCAGCTCATTAACTCACAGACCCCCCGGGGAAAGGGGGGAAAAAAAAATCAGATAATGTTTACAGTCTTTTTCAGCTAATAAAAGGCCTAAAGAGGAGTGGAGATGGCATGTTTGAGCAGATGCTTCCCTCTTGTGGCCAGGGTGTGCAGAGCTTTAATGTTTAAATCCTAGAAATTATTTGTTGTGCATAAATGCATCACAGCGGTCATTACTCTCTATGCATGAATCTGAGTTTTAAGTTAATTGTAAATGAAAACACGGAAAACATATTAACACTCGGGCCCAGCTATGCCTGCAGCAGACAGGAGATGACCGAGGGTTTGTGTTGTGTATGTGTGTGGCAGTGGCAGGAGGTACTCGCACCAACCTGTGGTTTCTCAATTGTAGACAGCATGTCTTGAACACGCTTCCCCTCTGAATCATGATCTGTGGAAACAAGGGGGAAAAAAAGGTTAATTATCAAAAATGAACTATGACTTCTTTTAGTGCAATATTCTGCTAAAGGAAGAGGGGCTGACACCGCAGGTTTGATATGAGGAAAGAGAAAATGATCCACATGTGGTCATAATAATCTATGTTCGTAAATCCTCAATGTCTGAGTCTGATTTTGACTCCTCGCTTTTTGAGATGAAAAAGAGAAAAAAGTACCATTTCTGTTTCAAAACAGATGCACGTTAGCAATTTTGGCAGTGCCGCTGAAAACGGCGCTCTTCACTGATGAGATTAGGGGTTTTCAATTTCATCAAGCCATGTTACTGTTATATCCAGACATATATGGCTCATTATCGTCCCAGGTCAGCCAAGGTTTGCATCGAGATTGGAAAATGGGTTGTAAAATCTTGTGAAATGCACTTTGACTCTCTAATCGTTCCTAATGCTGCCGCTAAAATAATTCCACACAGTAAATTAGTCATCTATGGGGTGGGGAAAAACAGAAACAAATCAACATTGAGTCAAAACAGGTCAAATTCTAAAACGTGTGTTGTTAGATTGTGTGTGATTCAACGCTTGCTTGTGTCAGTGGACTCACATTCTGGTTAAATCATGATTACAAATCCTTTGCGGGGAAAAAAAACAAAACGACGAAATATCCTTATCCTTTCGTGACTAATATCATTCCACGGAATGATATTAGTCACGATTTCCTCACATACATAAAATAAAATGGGGGTCAACAAAAAAAAAAACGTACTCATATTTCCCTGACCAATTACAGTAGATCATAAAAATCATGGTCCAACATGGACCATTTCCAATTAAACCATGAGCCGTGTCGTTATAACTACACAATGCCATATTTGCTATGCCATTACTGTAATAGAATGCTGCTTTTGGATCAAAATTAAGCTTTTTTTTTTTCCACTGGCACAGATGCCGTACAGAAGACCAGATGTAGCCGACGCTTCCATATTACAAGAAGAGGCTCGACATTACTTCCTGTGACAGCCTCCTCTCAGCCCGGGTGTGACATCCAGGAGACTCTTCCGGTTTAAGTGCGCGAGCACCGTTCCGCTGCAGAAACACGATGTGCCCAAAGGTGATTTACAGGACTCGGGGTTGTTCGGAGGGCAAATTCAACTGAATGTGTGCTCGCACGTGTGGGGAACAGAAGTCTTTTCCCCCCATTGTGATCCCGGCAGTTGAGCTTTTTTCCCCAACTAGAGGCCTGTTTTCCCCATCTGAGCCTGACAATTGTAAATCAGACAGGATGTGTGTGTGTGTGTGTGTGTGTGAGTGTATGTTCTTGTGCATGTGTTTGTGTATAAGGGGCAGTAATACAAGCCATATGAAACCAACTCTGTTTGCCAAGTGTGATATGAGACTGAGGAGGCATCAAAGAGGCATATACACACCTGTGTACACATATAGCGTTTACCTGTGTGCAATGCAGTTTTATTTGGAATATCACTAAACACATAGAATTAGAAATCATGTGAGTGTGTGTTCAGTGTCTGTGTGTGTGTGTGTGTGCGTGTATATGTGTGAGTGGCTAAGTCCTGACAGTTTCCGTGAAGGAGAGGGCCTTACTGTGCCTGGGGGTACACTTATGAGTCATGGCAACAGTGATGTCATGGAAGCTCAACCTCAATTTGACCTCAATGTGTGTGTGTGTGTGCGTGTGTGTGAGACAGAAGAAAACAGCAAGAGCGAGTGTGTGTCTCAGCTTCAGGTTTCAGGACATCGGTGACGGGTGCAAGTAGGGAAGAGTTGAGCTACTGTGTTGGTGTGGGTGTGTGTTTGGGCTGGCAGTTTGGGCAGAGTTCAACAGGTGAAATAGTCATTCTGCATCGCTGCGAGACACGTCGACTCATTAGAGCACCTTTTTTTTTTTTTTTATACACACACTCGTCCCCTTTCATCCACTTGGACAAAAAAACGCCCCAGACTTTTTATCTTTTATGGAATAAAACGCGCAGCGCCTGACACGAACGTCAGCTAACCGGCCAACTCGCCTTATTCCACCCATTCATCACAGCTGAGTGGCCTATCTAACGTTGCAGTCCTGTAGCTACTTGTCCGCCGCAGCTAACGCGGTTAAGATGAGAAGAGGTGGAATTCCATTACGGCATCACTTCAGCTGTCGCGCTGGCCAAAAAGCAGATGTTAATAATCAAACAACATGCATGGCTGACATATGAGGTACCCTGATTTCATGGCAACGAGAGAAATTAAGTTTGTTTTTCTCGTCTAACAATAAAAAAAAAAAAGAGGGGTGAAAATCACATTGGTTTGATCTTCTCTTTGTCTGAGACAAAGGCTGGCGTTGCGATCACATTCCTTTTTCAAGATGTGATCGAGTTTGTTCTGTTTTTGACTGTTAATGGTGTCTCCAAATACAAATCTATAGCCTTGATTTTGGGATTATGATGAACGATGTTTAAATGTTAAGACAGTCATGCTCCTTCGCTTCTTATGAAGTGAGAGAAAGCTGATTTTAAGACAGGGAGGTTCAATTCAAATCAATATTAAGACATTTCAGATGCACGGCAAGAATAAATAGACTTATACGACAATTTGCAACAATCCATTTTTTTATGATTTCTTACTTTTTTATGTGGTTGTTTGACAGATATTATTGGTATTTAATAGTGTTTTCCAGTTATTTATTGGAAACAGGGTATGACAACCAATTAAAGATGAACCAATGGAAATCTGTTAGATGAAGTTAAAAGTCCCAAAGAAGCTGAACCTAAAAGTTTACTTTATGTACAAAATCACACAGATTACAGATCAAATAGCTGAAATACTAAATTCAGTAGTTGCTCTTTAATTAAGTTTACTTAATGATACTCTGCAGAATTAAGTATTAGCTTTAGTTATATGGCTTCAGACTATATACTTAGTAGTATTGAATCATTTTTTGTGGTTCACCTGTAAGCAGATTTTGCTCTATTTGGAGAGGTCCAGACTAGCTGTTCCCCCCTTTTTTCAGTCTTTTATGCTGAAGAAGATATGAGAGCAGGGTCAATGTTCTCATTTAACTCTCAGCAAGAAATAGAGTTAAGCTCATTTCAAAATGTCCAGCTATTGTTTAAAAATAGAAGCTTGAGTTTTGAACTGCACTTGAGTTTTTTTTCTAATTTGGTCTCTACACAGGCAAGAATTGCAAAAATAGGGCTGTGTTTAGGTTAAACTGTGATTCAAATTTAATGGCTAAATCCCACACAGCAGCACCACTTACAGCCCGACGCTGCACTAAAAGAGACACACTAATAATTCAACACGATGAAAAAAAACTAAGCTTGTGGCAGAAGTAAGAAATTTATTTGACACTTGAAAAACACGGCGAGAATGAAACAGTCACCTCACCGGTGAGCGGCCGGACCGGTCGCGGCAGCCAAGTCCAGTGTTTTAAACAGAGAACAGCCGCAAAGACCTGGTGCTGACAGTTGAAACACTGCAAACACGCTGGCCCTCACCTCCTCTGTCCTCTGTTTACGTGCCACCCACGCACCCTGACTTCCTCTCCTCATGCGACCTCATATCCTGTCTGTCTGACCGCCTGTGTCTGATAACTGAGGACAGCCAGACGGAGTGAGGG
>KV751360.1:3002212-3048696 GCA_001698575.1 Mola mola
GAGAGGAGCACAGACAGGGGAGGACGGAGAGGAAGGAATGGGGATAAGAGCTGACAAGAGAAAGAGGGAAAAGGAGGTAGAGAGGAGCACAGACCTTGGATTCCACACTATTATCATCTGCTGCATAGTGAGCATTCCATCTGTTCAGCAGCTGGGCTAGACACACAGACACACAGACACACACACACACACACAGACACACACACACACACACACACACACACACACACACACAGCAGAGAAGCCGTTGGGACATGCCTGAAATTGTGGTTGTCTTGGTGAAGGTTTGGTTCTCATGGACAGAGCCCTAGTCGTTTATAAAGGGGATTAGGGAGGGAGAGGCAGACTGGGAGTCTGGCACAGAGAAATGGACAACTGGTGTAAAAAAAAAAAAAAATTCAACAAATAAAGGCCCCGAATTTAAATAAATGAATAAATATATCAAATATATTTCTTCTAAGTCAGAAAGTATGAGACACGCAATCAAGTGAGAATTCTGCCAATTCTTTCAGTACAGTAATCTCATTTATTCGCCTTCATGCAAATGAGACGCCGAGTTTCCCTAATCACGGCAAGGGATTTGAAGAATGTCGTTAATGTGGTGTTGGCCATGTGTAATGCTTCCCGTGTGGATGTGCATGACAAAGTCTATAGAACGAAGTTCTTTGGCAGCAGTCCATGAGACACATCACTCTTTGTGTGTCCTAGTGTCAAAAATAATGAAAAGCCCAGCTCAAACTGAAAGGAAAATAAACACGGCACAGTATAAACACACGGAACTGCGTCCCTGCCTCATCCTGAATCCTCTCAATAACCGGGTCTCATGTGTGCATGAAAACGCAGACAGACAGACAGACGGACGGACAGAGAGACAGAGAGACCTTGTCTCGCGGAGGAGACGGATGAGTGTCTCAACTGCCAAGCAACACAAAAACTCTCCCCACTTGTGCAAGAAGAGCACAAATGTGTGCGCATGTACACATGTGTGTTTGTGTAAGTGTGTACGTGCTGCGAGCGGCGCAGAGACCTGGCCAGTGAGGGATTATGGGGGATGAGTTTCTAGGAACCCTGACCCCATCCGACCCAGCTCAGCCCAGAAAGTCTTGAGAGAGTGACTGCAGGCTGGCAGACGGAGTGGAAGACACACTCGGAGTCCGATGCACACAGCAGCAGCACGAGAGAGTGACAGTGGAGAAGAAGTGGAGGCTACCAAAGCGGTGAACAAAGATAGAAAAGACAAGAGAATAGGCACATGGAATTACAAGGGCAGAGGTAAAAAATTGTCAGAGTTGTCACATCTGTAGCGGTGGGCTCTGCTTCCCAGCCACACAACACTCTCCTCACTCACTGAAATACTTGCATTCAAAATCACCTTATTATACCATCTTATCTCAAGATGCGGGAAAGGAAACCAAGTTGTCACATGATATCTGTTAGCTAAACAACCGTGCCCATGCAAAATGCACAGATTTGCATTTCCACTTTCCTGTTTCTTGGCTGCAATTGGTTTTTGAAATTTCAAGAACAAACGACCATGAATAACAAGCATTCAAAACAATGACTTGGTAGAATTTACAGCCCACATCAAACATGGACTGTTAACATGAGTATCTGTTGAAGTAATGTGTGTTTGTCATTAAGCGTGTGTACAGACTGTATTAAATCAATTCTAAAAGTTAGAACCTTCACTTGAGCACTTGAATGATATTTGGCAACTGGGGCTGTACCACAGAAACTTTCTATCCAAAGTCTTAGAGACATGATCCAGCCATTAACTAAAACCTTAAACTCATTTCTGTTTTGCAAAAATTGCATATTTCGATTTTTTTTTGTCATCTATGATGACATCTCGCTGCTCTGCCCCCCGCCAGCAGCCACAGCAAGCAAGAGCTGACCTGCACTTTCGACTTCTGGGTCGTGTTCGCGCCTAAGAGAGTTTGCTTCTTTAGTGCCCACCAGATGCGAGTTGGATGCATTTTTCATTTATCAGCTGGTTCGGTTCAAGTTCACAAAGCCAAACTTCACACGGACTATAAAATTAGTAAATAAAAGTCATGTGCACAGAATTCTGTTCAGTAATTGGGTCAGACGGTTAGGCAGGCAAAAAGGGAAAAAACAAAAAAAACAAAACTCAATTTCTCCTGCAGCCTCCATCATGGCACATCGACATTTTATTTTCCTGCTCGTCTTGACCTGGCGTGAATATCAGCAGATCGTAGCAGATGGTGCATAACAACGACAACGTGCACTGAATAATTTAATTTGTCATGAAAGACGTTCTGCGATAAAGACAATGTACAACGAAGACGGCTGGCTCATCGTGGGTCTTGGTTTCAAAATATTTTCGAGGTCGTCATACCTCATAAATCTGTCATTAATATCGGAGGAGCTGTTACTTTACTGCAGTGTGTCATATTAATGACATAACTTCATTCTTTGGCTGAAGATGGTAGATAGTGATTGGTGGGTTAGCCTGGCCGCGTGGTTGGCCAGGTCGCTGTCACTTGGCTAACACGGGTGCTTTAATTTTATCATTAAACTGAAACATATTGCCACCAGAGGCCTCTCAGTGAATAAATTATGCATGTTGACATTTTTTTGTGTTGAAAACGCAATAAAATGGCAGCCATTAAACAAGTCAACTGCCATGACCTGGAGGAAGACAGAAAGTTAGGAGAGCCAGCTAACAGGTATCCAAAAGTCAGGAGGGTTTGTTTAAGAGAAAATGTCCTATTTCAAGATATGAACAGAAATGTTAATCTGCAATGGCTTTTTTAAAAAATTTTTATAATTTAGGTCTTAACCCTAGTTAACGTGGTCACAAAACAGTTAAGATAGGATTTGTAAATTAGGAAGCGTCTCTTGTGCATCAGAGTCACTGCAGGAAACTGGTGGTGATAAACATAGGAAAAATCAGCTAGCTGGTCGATAGTCAGTCACATAAACAATGATCTCATGTGTGTCATCATTTACCAATGTTGGAATGAAGCTGATTATTATGTCTGACACTGCAAAAGCAGTTATATTAAATTGGGACGCATTCAATTCCTGAATTATTCTAAAAGCAGCTTATCTAAAGAACCAGAAGTTGAATTACTGTTACATTTTAAGTCCAGTCCATTCTGGCTTTGATAGGCATTTAAAAAAGTGACTCCTCCATGTATGTCTAACTGCTTCACACAGTGGAAAAATTGGTACAAAATCCAGCTCATCCTTTACACACTGGGACAAAGTAAAGGATGGCAGCATCTCCTCTCTGTTTACCTCTTCTTTGCTGACAGCAGCTCAATTAGCCCGGGATCGGTCTTACTCGGTGATAAGCACAACATTAACATCCATGTAAAGAGTTTGAGCAGCAAGATGTTTTTGGTATCATCTATTCATTTACTTAAAGTTTTACCCCGCTGTAGCAATTGAAAGCCCTTAAAATATTATGTAACCCATGTCTTGTTGACACCGTGTGGCCGGGTGCTGTAGTTTGAGTGTAGGGCGGGTTTATCGCTTGTATCACAAGGTCCATTCAGCTGGATGGGGAAATGTCTGGTGTTCTCATTGTGATTGGCGAGAACAACCTCCCCCTCTAATCCCACTAGTCCTGTTACATGATATCAGCGGGAAAGACATTCCTCCGCCGGTAAAGCCATCCCTTGTTCTCTCTCTGTTTTCTGTACATCCCCCCCTTGCTGACTCTTACATTTCCTTCTCTCCATCTATCATTTCTCTTCTTTCCAATTGCCTTGTCCTAACTCTCTTTCTTCTCAAGGCATTCGCTTTTCTGGTCTCTCTCCCTTCCGCCCCACTGCCCTCCACCTTGCCCTACAAACATGGCCGTATTTGGGTTTGCGTGAAGGGGTTGGAGTGTGTGGCGGGGTGAGGTGGGAGGTTAAGATTATCGCCATAGCAATCCACATCAAAATAGTCCAGTGATGGAGGGGTAGGAGTGTGTTCACACTTCTCCAGTCATGTTATTACTGTTACACAGGGGGAGCCGGAAGAGGAGTTTGATGTTAGTTAATACAAGGGCTGAGTCATGACTCAGTCAAAACTAAAGCTAGAGCTGATAAGGATGACATCACCAAAATGTTACAGGGCACTGTTTCTATAAACCAGATTTTATCCACACCATTGTTCCAAGATTGTCATCATTGGTGCTGTAAGTTAATTAGTCTTGCATAGCCAGATCCTCAGTACTGTGTCAGCACCAGAAAACCTCTGGCTACACCCCTTATCATTCTGGTAAATATTGTTTTTGGCAGCAGCAAGGCCAACATGCATCAATGGTGCCCCCGCAAAATGGTTACAGGAAGAACTGATTAAATCCCGACAAAAGAAAATTTTGTTTTGAGCTTCATTAGGACCAGCCCAGGTTAAGATGGGGGTTAACTTGCATATCGACAACAGGGATTTTGAAATTGGTGACATGCAAAAGCGGAAAGAAGGAAAATGCAGCCTGAAATTGGCTGCCAGTAGCAGGCTTACACCAATAGTCTACATCAGGCGAATCAAGCTAATTAGTAGGAAAGTCTGTCTGGGTAAAAATATGTGGCAAAAATAGCCCAGTGCTACTGCAAAATCCACATCACTGGGACAAACAACAGTGCATCTGCTGGTGTTGTCCCCATGAAACACTTGGATCACTTCTTCCTTTAAGCCTTGTTAATATTACATATTTACATTGTATATAAGTTTTAAAAACCCCTATACTTTTTACTTGCAATTCTGATTGCGAATATAGTCATTTGACTAAGGGTTTTTCAGTGTTCATTACAGTTCTGTGAACAATTGACAGATGTTTTAGCAATGGTTAACATCACTGGTCTGATTAAAGCGTAAATCATTTATGAGCCATTAATGAGAACAACACTTTGGTTGCCAAGTAGTGGAAAACCCCTCTGGGTGGCATTTACTTTTCACCAGAAGGAAACGTTCTTTGTTTTTTTAAGCTTTTTGGTCATCTGCAACAAACTAACCATGAATTAATATACATACATATATCAACTGCAATCCATGATTAGCCAACTATTAACATTTATAATTCCATATTCAAGGACCTCTTTGTAATGAAAATGTGATGTATGATATTTTTTACCTGCAGAAAGAACGTCTTAGAGAGAGTGACTTAACTATTAATGACTCACCACCAGTGGCTGCTGTGACCCCCCCCAAAAGTTTGTCTTTTTAATGATTTTACCTCTTTATGGAGCTTCAGTCAATAATTTAGCACTAATGAAAACAATAGTTTCAACTTAAAAAGGAACCATATTGATCAGTGTTACAAACTACATTATTCATGTTGCATTCATTCTGTGTAAAAACGTAGTAATAACCAAATTAAAGAAATAAAAAGTAATATACATCATCAGTTCGTTTGAGGCAAAACGAGATCTGGTATTTGCCTTGAGATGTGATTAAACACAATCCTTGCTCAGTTCAATACAGTTTTGCTGCTATGGCCTTACTTGGTCTGGTCTAACCCTTCCCTATTTTGGTAGCAAATGCTTGCTAAAGGAAGCAACCTTAAACAGATGTTCTCTTAAGTGCTTTAGTCGAAGGCATCTGGACCTCTTAGTTTCTTAAGTTCTTGAGTTCTTTTTGGTTTTGAAAACCAAAACCAAAAAAGAACTCCAGATGCCCTCAACTAAAGCACTTAAGACTACCCCAACCTGGATGACTGAGAACCTACACAAACAAACAACTTAAACAGATATCAATGTGCAGCGGATATTATTGAGTTAGTTCAGTTTTTGTTTACCTCGATATATTTTAGCAAGTGTAGTTGTACAGTAATTGTTTCTTGTGGCCAGATTTGCTACATTTTACTGAAAATTTATTTTGTTGAGCTTGAATATGATGCTGTAAGATATATCATGTCATGAATGCAAGAAACTTCTCATGCTTACCCTTCTAATCGCAAATTTTCTATGGCAAATCTGTGCTTGTTCAGGTTAATATACAGTATAACTTGATGAATGGTACTGTTGTTTGCACTTAACATCAAAACTGTCTCGATTAGAGTCAAAAAAAGGGGGGTTTAGGGGAGAGAGTTGTATTCTTACATGAAAATACCAAAACCGGTTTAGAATAAATATGCTCACACTTCATTGTGTCTGAAAAATGTGCCATAAACTGACGAGATCAAACTCAATTTAGGGTTTCCTTGTTTCAAAACAGCCATCTTCGCACATTGGCATTGTGTTTGGCAGTCCAAGAAAGTTTTGGAATTTTTTTTTGGTTCACATCCAGCATGCAAATAAAGATGGATGAAGTGTTTTCCCTACTGAGAATGAACTTTCAGGAATTCTTTGTTCATTTCTGTAGAACAATTGATTTGGGGGGGAAAAAAAAAATTGGCAAGCGGTTGCATTTTATTTCTTGTCTGCTTCAATTTCTCACTGCCGTTCTGTAAAACAAGTGGAATTAACATCAAGTTTACCACAAGCAGATTAACAGCAGCGCTTTATCCAAACAGACGTGAGGTAATCAAACCTGGTGACTGACAAGTTTATTCGGCAGTTATGCGCTGTACATATACAACAGTCAGGTTGTTTGGTCTGCATCAGGGTCTAATGATATCTTTTACACCAGGCCAAACTAACCGCAATAATCTGGCAAGTGACTTACCATAAGTGCATTTTAACTAAACAAACAGGTTAGGTGTTGACAAAAAGAGCCAAGCTACTTAATGTTGTTTAAAAATTAATTAAATTGTCACTCTACTCAACAGATAGATGTGTTTCCTACTATCTAGTGTAGAACTGCATTTCTTAGTTCTTATTCCTTACTGAAAGGAGCCAAAATGGTGGACACAGCAGTCACATCACACGACATATCTGGTTTCTTCTGTAGTCACAGTGCCTAGCAGTGATGTACAGGCAAAGATGGAGGAGTCGAGGGTGATAGCCCCATCTGTTTCTACTGAAATCCCAGTTTCTCGGCGTGAGAGGCAGGATTTGCGGTGGTGACGGTGTAGAGCCAACATGGAGGAACAGAGGGGACGGGATCCACATATGTTTCTGCTCATAAAGCAGCTCAGTTGAAAGGGAAAAGGGCTTGTAGGACTGGCTTTACTGGGGAACAGACACTCTGCTTGCCAAGTGCTGCCTTACTGGTACTGCAGCAACAGCAACAGCAACAGCAACAGCAACACACACACACACACACACCCCCCCCCCCCCCCCCCAAAACAAAAGTAGGCGGCTGTGTGTGTGGTATGATGGGATGAACCACACTTGGATGCAGCAAGCTGCCACTTTGTTGGAATATTTGTACTCTCTTCTTTCCATCTCTGCATTCCCTGTGATGTAGGAGTACTGGTTACTTTTTATCTCTTTACAAACCTTCCGTCCATCTCCCTCCTCTGTCCTTCAACATCCTGCATTCCTCCTCTCTCTCGATGTGTGCCCCCTCTCCTCCCGCCAAATCATCTGGACCCTCATGCTCTGATTGTTTTACAGGAAGTCCAGTCACGGGGTGTTTGTGCATGTGTGTGTCGGTGCATTGGTGTGTACCTGTGTGTTATGTGGTACATGGAGCTGACTCAGCCTGATCTCCAGGCCAGTACTGAGACCCTGGCAGCCCAGAAGTGACAACAGAAGACATGTTGACATGCTCATGTCTGTAATGTATGTCGCAGTTGTTTCAGTACTACACTATGTGCCACATGAAACGACGAATCTCATAAGCCCAGCTGTCGACCGTGCTTTCCCTTCTCTGCACTCATCTGTCATCTTCTCTGTTATGTGTTCTCTGTCAGCCTGGCGTGTGTGTGTGTGTGTGTGTGTGTACTCTAAGAAGCTGTGCAGTCTCCCCTGGCGCGGTGCCTCGTCTGTGTGTGTTTGCACATGCAGATGTTCGGACTTGCTCATGCACTGCATAGTCTGTGTTAACGTGTTTAAATGCATCTGAGTGAGCGAGCAATGATACTATATCAAGTATTTTCTCACAGAAACAATTTCGTCAGCCCAAATCAATGACTCCTGCAATGAAGCCATGTCTTTCCATTACCATCAATAATTTACGGACTCTCCAGTGGAAAACAAGCTGGAATTATTAGTAGTGTACAAATAATTTTTATAAAATATCCAAAAAACTGCAGATTGCTTGATTTGTTCAACTTCCAAACCCAAAGATAAATACAGAAAATATCCAATTAGACATTTGAAAGCGAGTGTTTGGCACCTTGAAGGACCTAAATTCTAATGTTTGTAGTTGCTTATCCTGTTGATTTACATTTTGATTAACTGGCTAATGATGTTTGTTAAAGGCCACTTTCAATTAAGGGAAGTTTTTTTGTTTTTTTTTTAAACCACATTTCAATGCTGTAAGCACAATAAAACATTAAAACATAAAAAATTAAAGCCACTTCTATTGTACTGAAGTGGAGGCACAAACAACTTAAAGCAAATGCTAGTGCTTGCTTGTGTAGTGAACAATTAATGAATTTCCATAATGCTTTAATTATTCTCATTGTAAAATACACACCGCATTCCCACAGTAGCCATTCTCTCTGCACATAAATACCCTTACATAACAGAATGCTTATTTTTAACCTTTGAGACTTTGTTTGCATGTAGGGCAAAGGATCTTTTAAGGTATTCTCTCATGTTACACTGATCTCATGGACTGTGGGAAACACTTGCATCTGCACCTGTCCCGGATATAATATTCCTCTGATATGACTCAACACTGTGACGGCCCAGTCCAAACTTTTATGGGAAGGAAAATTTAAAGAGTTGAGGGAGACTATAAATTTAGAGTCACGCTTTCAGTCATGGCCCATGAAGATAAACCTGTGCATAAAGGCGCTCCTCTCTTTTTAATAACTTAGACATTCATCAGACGTGTCAAAAGACAAACGTCATGAAAGAGGAGCAGTACCACCAGGAAGTGTGTGTGTGTGTGTGTGTGTGTGTGTGTGTGTGCGTGTGCGTGTGTGCGTGTAAGCACCCATGATAAGGCTGAACTGTGTTGTCTAAATCTTAGAGCTCAAAGGTTTCCTTCATCTCGAGCGGGACTCTACAGGTATGTGGCTCCCCCGACTCCCCCTCCCATCCCCCGTCTCGCTCGCTCACTCATCCCCCACCGTGGCTGAGCCTTCACCAACAAGGCCGGTATTGTAGCGAGGGTAAAACGATAGCGCTCAGGGACAGGTCCAGCTATGTGGTTACTCAGACAACCTCTCTTACTGCCGTCCCCACCGTCCCATCTCAACCAACCCACCCACCCCCACGCCCGGATCCCTTCAGCTCAGTGAGGCTCCATACATCCATCCATTCATTTTTTTTTTCTGTGAGAAAAAAGAGAGGAACGAAAGGTGTCCCGCTTGGATGCAGAGGGGCACTGAGGTTGAAAAGGACAAAGCAAGCCACACAGAGACAGAGAGAGAGAGAGGTCAGCGAGGATAAAAGTTATTCTTCTACAAAGAGATATGAGCTGGTTTTGTTTCATGTTGAGATGTGCAACAAAGGTTTTACAGGTCCTGTTGCATGATGGTCCCATTTAGAGTTTGTCCCTGTGTGTGTGTGTGTGTGCTGTGAATGTGTCCAATTGTGTGTCTGCGTTTAATGTAGGGCTGAGCTCAGTGACGCTTAAATGCTGAAGATATTGGGAAAATTTGAAAAAAAAAAATCAGTATATGCTTTCAGTGCTTTCTGCTAACACAAACATTCAGACCTACTGTGTTGCTGTTACTGTTGACAGTGTGTGTCCCCTACCTTGTGTCTGCGTTTCAGGTTCACTGTTTCGTGGGCTGCTGCGGAGACGTCTCTCTGACTTCTTCCCTCCTGGACTGCTGACTCCGCCCCCCGACCCCATTGACCCCAGTGACGGAGCGTGTGATTTGTTGCTGCAGCACAATGAACAAAATCGAAAACTGTAGTTTAATGTTCGGGCAAATGGAAGACAAAGTTATGGATGTCAAGACTTATACTGCAAAATTCTTCAGTGAGTACCTGCCTGCACAATTTCTGATCTGTGCTTTAAAACTTAATTAACTGATAGCAGAAAAGACCAAGGGAGTATATTTAACAATTCAGTTTATTCAATGATTGCATAGAAATCCAAACTTAAGAGTAGCTGATAGCAACTTTGCTAATGAAGACTGCTTAATACCTTCGATTATACATATTTTCATCTAAACCATTTACTTAATTATAGATGATTTTTAAGAATATAGGAAATTTTAATGATGATATATTCATTAATTCATGTAGTATAAATTAATGGTCTGACTATACCAGGTTGCTGAAAAATATTGCTTTATTATTCAAAATAATTTAAGCTTCGAGGGAGACGATCAGTCACTTAAACAAACAGAGGCAGTTTATTCACCTGTATCCATTGTGTGCTGGGCCCAGACTGCCCTTATAGAGAGTGGAAGGGGGGGAGTTAAGTCGGTTCTGTCGCTCTAGTTGTCTTTGCTCCTTTATCTTTTTGGGTTGTGGCTTGCTGTACGTCTCTTCTCTGCTTATGTAGTTAGACATCCCATAAACCGGGATGATTTCTAAATGAGAGGAGAGAGAACAGAAGAAAGAAGAGTTAACGTCAGACTGATAATCTCTGCAAAGGACGTTTAATTCCACATCGCTGTCGGCTGTAGCATAAAAGAGAAGTCAGCGTGTCAGTACCTGGATCGCCGTACATGGGGGGAAGGTGGTGCTGGTAGTACTGGTGGGGGGGCAGCTCCCCGGGGCTGACAGGGGGGTAGAAAGAGTGAGAGTTGGGGATGAAGTGAGGGTGAGCCAGGTAGGGAGGCAGGTGGTGTGTGGGGGAGAGGGCCGGAGAGTAGGAGGGAGGGTAACACTCTGGAGACTGGGGGGTTACCACCACCCGGCGGACCCCTGTGGTGTCCTCCAGCACCTGGGAGGAGAGAGGGAAGTGAGTGTGAGAGGAGAGAAACCATGTTTCTGGAGTACAGTTAACAGGAGGTCAGGAAATGTTGCACAACGACGGCACCAAATGGTAACGAGAGGAGCGAGTTTGACTGTAGCACCCACAAATCCTGGCAGGTCAGTAAAGTGCACACAGTCTGTGACAGCTTTACTGATTGAATGTTTCACTGCACCGACTTAAAGTAGCTCAGGGATCAGTTTCACTTGTGGCACATAACAAATAAATGAAATCGAATTTACCACACAGATTATTAACGTAAGCAATTAGTAGCAGCGGTTTCTAATTTTGATATGTGTTTTAGACTCACAGCTTTTAATGTACATAAAATGTTAAATACAGTACAATAGGAATAGGAAATAGGAAATATGCTTATTGACTTAGACAAAATAAAGACCATGCTCATTTTCATTTGATTTTATTTCATTTTTAAAAATACGCCATGGTCAATTAATGATTAGCTTAGCATAAAGACTGTACTGAGGGGAAAAAAATAATCAAGTTCTGTCAAATGTTAAAAACAACAACAAAAAAAGCTTACTAGTGGCTCTTAAACTCACTTATGTTATCAAATGTTTAAATCTTTGTTTCATTTGTGTAAAGGAAAAGGAGATAACAGTAACATTTATCACTGTGAGATTTGTCCATTTCTTTTCATTTGCAGTTTTTCCCCTAAACCAAGGCTACGTTTACAACAGCCCTAGGAAAACTCTAAAGTCTTTCCTTTGCCTTAATAAATAAAAAAAAACATGTTCAAAAGGTAAGGTTGTTTTAAACTAGGGATGGGTACAGACCTTACAACCTTAAAGCAGCTGTCGAGGAATGAGGCATGTTGGCAAATGTGTTTGATGGGTACGTTTGAAACTGCACCTGGTTTCCATTGTTGGCTATTTATTTACATAAATGTGAAAGTGTTATATTCTAATGTTCTCTGTAACCCTTAAAGCCACTATATAGCGAAGCACAGCAGGCCATTTCGTAAACATTTGCACAGGTTGGTTTTCCCAGTCTTTCAGTCTCTAGCCATTGTTCTGTCTACCAGTAGCTGGTGTTTTGCTTCTCTGGTGCCAATACCAACCCCTTTCTGGGACTTGCTCATGTGTTGGGCCACGTGATCACTCGTCTTGGTTGCAATGATGCATCACAGGAGCTTCTATGTTGTGCAGAGGAAGGTTAATGGCTGGTAGTTGGACTGAATTATTCCCTTCTGGGGCTCACTTTGGGCAGGTCCCGTCTTTTAGCAGCTGGTTTATCATGGAATGCAGTTGGCTTCCTTAGGCAGTTGCTGTGGATTGTCAAAGGGTGCTGGGCCTGGTCCCATTGTGATGTCGGCCATTGTGATGTGTACTGGGTGTTGTTCTGGGAGATGGTTATGGACCTCCACCACTTGTCAAGTGTACCTCTTCAGGCGAGTAACCAGGGCTGTGAATCTCTGTTTGTCAGTCAGTTTCCAGTGCCTCACTTATGGACAGCTTGCTGAACTTCCTAGGTAGGTCTTTTGTGGCCTTGCCCTTCACCAGCTCCGACAGTTGCCTAACTTCTCTCCGTGTTGCCTTGATCCTATCTTCCAATCTTCTTCTCCATGGAGGTTACTGCCCCTTATGGCTCGTATTCAACTGGTAGCCAAGCGTTTCCAGACTACCAGACTTTCAAAGGGTACTTTTCCATTTAGTCTTGATAACGGTTCCTGGGGGTTCCGGTTATACATGTTAATTAAGGTCAGATGCCCTTGTGTTAAAGTCAGTGGGGCTTGTTATTTGGGCTTGGAACCCAATCTCCAAGTGCGATGATGATTAGTTTTACTAACATTACTTTTTATTTTGCAAAGCTAACGTGAATGTTCAAAGGTCTGCTGAATGGCGGATATGTTATAAAGGAACGAGATGATAATTTATTTAACAGCCGAGACATTGTGCTCTCTGGGTGCTTGGACTCTCCTGGTAAAAAAAAAAAGACATGCTGGTCTGTACATTTCAATGACAACACATTTAAAACAACTGCCTCAAATTAACATAGATTCCATACATGTATTCACTTTCACATCCACTCACACATTCCAGCTATTCAGACACTTTCACAGGCCTGCATTCCAAGCTGAGAGCAAACACATTCCCTGCAGAGAGGGGAAGTCATCTGCTGGTTCCTTAAAACAACAACAACTCACACACGCACACACACAGAGCGAATAGCACCCCCAACCCAAGAGAAAATACACCCCCGACACACACACATACACTGAGATGGAACAGACTTGGTGCCAGAATACGACAGACTGAAAGGAAGAAGAGAGAGTATTAAAGAAGGTCAGGAGGGGAAAAAGAGGGTTCTAATCTGAGTGAGAAAAACACAGAGGGGGAGAAGAAGAGGAGGAGGAGGAGGTGGTGGTGGTGGAGGAAGAGGAGGCCCCCATTCTGCCCCTCATTCCCTCCCCTGCTGCAAAGAAGAAAAACAAGAGTGTTGACAGGAAAACAAGGGCAAAGTCCCTGTATGAGTACATGTGTATGTGACCTACATGCCCACGCAACAGTTACTGGCAAGGGGGTGCAAACACACTTTCCAAATGACACAAGCTAGACGGGACCCACAAATGTGCACACACATACACACATACCATAATGCAGCCGTGAGCATAAATCACCAGGGACTGACTCACACACTGATGTGCACAATCCATCTGTCATATATAAAAAATGTTCACCACTGCAGTGGTCTTTCTCCATCCATCTCATCTTCCATCCCTCACCCCACAAAAACCTACCCACCCGGGGCCTGTCTCTGCTATCAGGCTTGTTTACGTAAGAGTGACAGTGTTTCCCGCTCTCACTTGGCCTAATCCCCACACACACACACCCACCCACATACATACAAACAAACACACACCCACACTGAGGCAATGACCTGACTTCCATTGGCACAGAAACAGAAAATCCCACCACACACACA
The DNA here is from genome assembly GCA_001698575.1 of Mola mola. Taxonomy (NCBI): domain Eukaryota; kingdom Metazoa; phylum Chordata; class Actinopteri; order Tetraodontiformes; family Molidae; genus Mola; species Mola mola. The sequence goes on from KV751360.1 coordinate 3,016,043, forward strand.
TTGGACTATGAGACTATGCTTGTGATGATGGGCCATTGTCTCATAACATAGCAAACGCAGCTTCTGCTCAATTCACAATATCAGGGACCTGTTGTTCCGTTCTCTCACACACCCACACATGAGAGAGTCCGGAAAAAAAATGTCCCCAACACCCAAAAATCAGCACATTCCTCCTATGCTGCTGGAGGAGGAGGAGGAGGGTGCCAGGGTTATTCTCTCAGCCGGGATAAGTGTAATGGCTGATGTGCAGGCTTTCCACAAATAGTCTGATGGGACTTCCCCTATATTAATACTTCTTCTGTGATGACCACTCGACCCAAGTCTGACAGCTACACAGCAAAAGTCAAAAGGTTTATCGTCTGGTCCTCCAATGATTTTGTACTCTGTTTGCTTTAAACCTCTTCATGTTGCACAACCACACTTGCGATGTAAGCATTCTTTTTTTTTTGCCGTCAGTACATCATCTTGTTTTATTTTTTCTTCCTGCATTTGAGGATTTTCCCAGAAACATGAAACAAAACAGAAGACAGGCTGCTCGAATTAAGGAAATGTTCAATGTGTTCGCCTCAGAACCCCGCTGAATAATTTTTACACCCATAAATTACTTGATTGTAGGCGTCACTGTTCATTCACATGATGATATAAGTCTCTTTCTTCAGCTATGAAGCCGCTAACTAATTACAAGCAGTCGCACAATGCCCCACAAGAAGAAAACATATAGAGCACGTCAGAGCTTTTGAGGCTGAAGAGCGCAGACCTGTGAGATGTATCCTGGGGGTACGTGGATGGGGGGGATTGACCCATTTGGGGACATCATGGGAACCTCAGCAGGACCTGCAAAAGGGAGGAGGAGAGTTACTTATTTGAAGCTCATTCTCATTTACATATGTCAATCAGCATGCGGGGGAGACACAAACACAGATGGGGAAGGTGACACAGATGTGGCACATTCCCAAAGATGTTTTCTGCCAAAAAGATCTTTGAGATGACAACGGCCACATTCAACAGGAGCATCACGGCAGATGGATGTGCAGCACATGAGGGCGCACGGCCGCTCACTGTAAAGGAAAACCTCAGCAGAGAAGGAGAAGTAAGAGAATCTGATAGAATTAGCAGACTGAAAATGATGTTGACTTTTCCACTATCCACAGCGCCCCCCTCCTCCCCTCCCCTCCATCTCTCTCTTCTTCCGTTTCTCTCTGATGGAGGTCCGCGGCTGGTAAAGTCATTGGGATGCCGTTGGGACAACAGGAGGCAGATCTGGCCTCAGAGAAAATCACACACACACAAACAGAGAGGCCCTCACTACCGACAAACACAAGTATGATACTGATAGCTTCTGTCCATTTTTTTTTTTTTTAAAAACCTGCAAATTGGAAACAACCCTTTCAAGGAGACCTTTAAAGGGTTGTTTCAGTTCATTCTCCCACCTCACTCTCTCTTTCCACCTCCTACCTCCCTTGCTCCATCTTTCAGGAATTCCTCCTGCGTAATCCTACATCCTTTTCCCTACCTTCACCTGTTACTCACATCCTTCCCTCCCTCCTGGCATGTCCAATATTACTCACTCCATCCCTTCCTTCCTTCTCTTAATTCACCCTGTCATTCTGTCCCTCTTTTTCTCCCCTCCCTAAATCTTTGCATCTTACCCACCTTTCCGAACTCTCATCTGCCAAAAAAACAAGTGAGTACAGTAAACACAATCACACCTCTGCACACATAAATGCACTCTGAGCAAAGTCTGTGGCTGTGTGTGTGCGTGTGTGTGTGTGTGTGTGTGTGTGTGTGTGTGTGTGTATGTGGTGAGTAGGTCACAGGTAAAAGAGACAGACCTCTTTCAGTTCTGTCTGCTAGCGTGGAGTCTAGGAGGGAATATGAAAGTCCTCATTGAGTGTAGAAGGTCCTAGCATGGGGAGAACACAAACACACACACACAGTCCCCTAAAACTTTTTCCATCAATGGTCATAACACACTTTGCTCCCTCTTGGTCACATACTGTCCCTAGTATACACTGTTTTAGTCACCCTCTCTCAAACACAAACACACACACATACACACTTGACAAACACACATGTGTTTGGACAGTCTCTGCTGCCTCTGTGCTCTTCACTCAGCAAACAGCAGCATTCCTCTGCTCACACACAGTGAGCATTCCCATCCCTGGCCCCCAAGACTGGACCCAACAGGCCAACTACACACCATCCCCTCCCCAAAATACAAGACACTCTTTGTCCTGCTACCCTTCTTTCTCACACACACACACACACACACACACACACACACACACTGCTGTAAGTCATACAGAATCGGACTGTTTGCCATTTAGAGAGGCTCAGGATAATCAAGCATTATAATGTGTGTGTTCCTAGCAGTCGTTTCTGCGTCCATGTGTGTGTGTGCGCACATGCACACCATGATTGTGGTCAACGATCCACACTGTGGTAGCGTCGCTCTCTGGCCTTTCCTTAAGCTTTGCCCTTTAAGCACCACAAATAGAGTCACGACTTCCTCTGTCTAATCCTGCTGGAATCCCAGACAAGTCAACTAACAAACCACACTCCATGTTGCTCACCCGCCTTCTCATCTTCCATCTGTTGCTTCTTCCACTTCCGACTGCCAGGGAGTTCAGGTCAGAGATCACTTATAAGGTCACATCCTGCATGTTATATGACATCACCGTGTTTTATCGGAGCAACTGAAAGACACTGGCATGTGCAATCATGCCCTGTGACATGCATCCAGCAGAACTTGAAGATGTTAAAGATAAATCACTAGGTTGATGCAAGAAACTAAACACAAGAGAAAGAGCTCTGTCAAGTTGGTTTTAACAATATCGTTATTCATGATTTTTTGTTTTAGTATTTTGAGATTTGAAAGATAATAGTGGGATGCAGATTGCAGCACTAACCGTTTTTTGGCTGTCTCGACTTCCAAGTGTATTTTCAATGTTTATTTTTTGTCATTAATACTTACGTCCTTCAAGTCTACCACTGATAAAATGCTACATATCATCCAAAATCCATGACAATGTAATGTGTCTGTGATAACTACAACCACAAGTTTCATTCTCACACTTCTGCTATCTCCATAAACATTGCTTACCAAAGTTGGCGAATGCCACATCTATGACCTAACATTCCCAATACCACCAGGGTGACTGAAATAGCTGCGAGTCCACGGTCATTTGTGTGTTATGTGCGCTCAGAATTGTCTGAAAGCTGCTGTCTTCAGCAAACCAAGAGGACCACAGGAATGATGACAAAGTACTGCAACAAATATAGGAAAGGCACAACAATGCAGACAAAGAGCAACAAGATATACATGCTCACCCAACACACACACACACACACACGCACCTCAGACAGTCTAACTTTTCTCACCAAAGATTTACATAAGACATTTACAGATGTCCACGGTAAACATCCTGTTTTAAAACTTACCAATAAACACAGAGACAGGCGCATACATATGCTGCCTATTTGCATCTTTCAGGATATATCATTCGTTAAAAAAATATCAAATTTCGCTCTTCTGAAAGTTCATTTTTAATGTGACAAGTTATCTTCTGAAACATCATCAAAGGGTAGTGTTAAAAGCATGTTTTGAAAAAAAAAAAGACCATTGCGTGATAAACGTCAAGTATTTTCACTCACAGATTAACTTTAAAGACAGCCCACACCTAAAAAATGTGATTTTCTTATGTTTACATCCTCTAAAATGACTGATCTGCAGGGTTGTCGTCGGAAAAGTGTTTGTAGATTCCTTTGACAAAAGGGGAGATGTCTCCGTACTTCCTGAAAATAGAAGATTCAAACGTACATCAGGCAAGCTAATTTTGGAAAATCACTAATACGAAAGTTGCTGTCTCTTTTGAAAATCCCACTAAAGTCAATGAGCCAGAAGACTCCTGACCTCAGACCAAGTCTGACTGAAGCTCAGTGTTCTTCATTTAAATGATGATAAAGATGCTTTTCTTTATATAGTTTACCCGCTTTGCAGGTCGTGAAATTTAGTTGCGGGATCAATAGTTTTATCTCAATCTTTAATATTACATTGTAATTTATTTGTAAAATATAGTTTGCATTATTCAACTATACCTGTACCTGTACCCATATTACAATACCTGCCAAGTGACTGGTAACTGAAGATATCAAATAACCTTATTGTATAAGAAAGTACAATACTTGCCAGCATGAATAATACAGGAGAAGAAAGTGACTTAAAAAAAAAATTATGTTTCAGTTAATGCACAGTTACTGTCTACCAATGATTACAGTGGACTAAGGGGAATGATTTGGCACACAGCATTTTGGAACACACACTGAAAATAGTAACTCTTCAATTTAGAATCAACAGAATCGTAATTTAATCAAATCATGAGATTCCCAAAGATTCCGACACCTGCCGGAGATGATGCAACGTTTCCCATGATGCAGCTGTCAAAGACAGCTGCAACTGCATCCCCAAAGTTCAACAAACACACACACAGAAAGAGTTGTTGTCTCAAACACTTGCAATTCCTGACATCTGTAATAATGCCCGAACTCCTGCCCAGTGCATTAACACACTCATACTTATGTATTTATCAACGCTACTGAACGGGAGCATGATTACTGAACACCGACTGTGCGTGCAGGTTGTTGCTCACCGTCACCAAACGGAAACAGTATTCAGCTTCCTGAAAGAAGTGAAGCACTTTCTTTTCTTTCCCTTCATCTCAGGCCTGCACATGTGGTCAACACATTGGAAGGAAACGCAGACCCTCTTGGGAAAGCATGTATGTGTGACGTTGGTATCAGACCAAAGAAGCCCGTTTGTGACCCAAATACGAAACAACTCCAGTCAGATGGATTTTTATAAAACACACACGGTGTATAACAAAGCATTACTGAATAGACTAAAATAAACATGTCCCATGGACATACATGATCTTAGTATACCCGACCAAAATCCAACAGAGGCTGCTAACCTATCTAGGTGTGTGTGTGTGTGTGTGTGTGTGTGTGTGTGAGTGTGTGCGTGCCTGGGTCTGTTGTGACGTGGCGTTGCCTGGAAGTTATGTAAGCATCAGCGGGGTAATGTTATCTGTCCTCAGAGCACCAAGAGCGAGACACTCCCACGACAGCTTCCTCCGCTGCCTGGCCAATACATAGACACACACACGCACACACACACACACACACACACACACAGATAGTAGAGCATATCTAAGGCATAAATTTGAAACAAATCCTCACACATCTTTTAAGCAACTAGAAGCTCCGAGGGACAAAAAGGAAAGGGAGAAAGAAAAGGGCAATAGAAGAAGAAGAGAAAGAAGAAATCTATGAGGCAACAAAAGAAGTACAGTACACACACACACACACACACACACACACACACACACACACGTACGAGATCTCTTCTGTCCATCTCTGGTGGAGTTGGGCAGACATCTTGGCAGGGTGAGGGTGAGGTGAGCTGAGTGATGGAGGAGGAAGTCAGGACTTCCTGTACTGTGCTGCCCTGCCCTCAGTAGCAATACATGATCGTGCACTAACAGCTGACGGAAGAAATGCATGCAAGTAACATCTGTACATACTGCACGTGCATAAAGACCCACATGGCCACATTTCTGATCCCGACTCTGTGCTGTGTGCTACAGCCTGCAATCGTAGCGGGCTGCAGACTTGCTGTGAAATGTAAATCATAAGCTCTCTGTGTGTGTGTGTGTGTGTGTGTGTGTGTGTGTGTGTGTGTGTGTGTGTGTGTAAATGTGAACAGGTATGCCTAAGCACATTCCTCATGATGCGTGAGCCCCTCGAATTTCTAAGTTGCATAACAGCGCAATAAGAGATCAAACAGAAAGTATTCTCAGTAAATGCCAGGTGAAGAAAGTGTCGGTGTCATGGCAACTTCATTGACACTCCCCATCAGCACGTAAAAGAGCTGAAGAAGAAGCGGTGGCACGCCGACCTGGACTCATATTTCAAATTAAGCACAATCTCCTGCTTGTGTAAGTTCTTGTTTAGTCCATTAAAGTCTTCACCACTGCTGCTATTGCCATTCAGACCGCAACGGTAATCTCTCCACCTTAAATATTTTCCGATTATATCAGATTCTTATTTGAGCTGATCAATTTTGAGGGGAGAATTTGTACTATTTAAAACTGGTAAACAGTTAACACAGCACACATTTATACTCAAACATGGAGCTGCCAATCCCTCCAGGACTGCGCCAGGCCCAGTTCTCGCTATATTTTGAATAACTGTTGTATCTTCTAAACTTAACTAATCACTTTTAGGTTATTTTATATAACCTTTAATCATCCAGTGTAGTCACATGGAACTCTGGCTTGTGTTCTGTTGTTTTAGAAGAGAAAACTGGCCAAGACAGCAGCAGGGCTTTAAGTGCTTAGCACTCAATAGCCCCGAAGGTGTGAAAAACATGTGCAACTTATTATGAATCGCACTCTTTTCTTGTTTCATTTTGTTGGTTTTTTTTAATCTTAAAAATGAATTTAATTCCAAGATAATTTTGTTCCCAAAAGTGATATACCCAATATACGGGAAAAAACCCCCCAAAACTTCACGCATTATCATCATCATTACTAAGACACACAACATTCAGGCAATAATTTCAGAAAAATTCCTCCACTGAGATCTCAAGTGACCAGCAGTCGCCTAAAGAGGTCGTCATTCTTAAACACTTTTTCCTATAAGGGAAAAAAAAAAAAATTGTTCAATAGTTACATTTCTTAGACTACGGTCAATCTTATCTCATCCTGATCACTGTGGCAACAAGTCCAGATCTGTCTAATGTTCGGCTTGTTGCGTCGGTGCCAGCCCATACCTTCACCCAGCCCACAGTCGACCTACTTCTGCTGCTGGGTCAGCTCCAGAGCAGAGCAACGTAACGTCTGGAGGGACACTGAGCCCAGGCCTGCTTTGTTCTCAAGATCTTAACACACACACACACACAGATGTGCGTGGCTCAAACAGACCAAGACAAACAAAATTCGAAACCAGACAAATGCCCAGATTAACACCTTGGCATGTGTGCTTAAACTATTTAAGATGTCACGCCGACACGCACAAACGCGGTCGTTCTCGAACACCTGACTTGCAGAACACGCTGACATTTATATAGTTTACTCTGACATAAATCTCGGTCACCTTGGCACAAACATCCAAAAATAAAATGGAACAACAAACAAACACCAAGCTCTTTTTGCTCTTTTTCGTGAGACTATTTTTGGGCTTGCAAATATGATTGTTATGGGATCGGTAAGGAACAACGCGCTTCACGGAGCGACATCTTATCACTCTTGCTGTCCACATTTTAGCGAGCAGGCCCCTGACATACATGTGCAAGCATGCACACGTGACTATACACAGTCCAGACGCTGATGACTCATTGTATCCATTTGCTAATCAACTATAGAAGGAAAAGAGAGAACAAGAGAAAGAGGGAGAGAGCAGAGAAGTGCACCAGCTGCTGGTGTGTAAACAGATCTTGAGTGTAATAACCATCCCTTCTATCTCTCTCACTTCCTCGAGCTGACAAGACACAACAAAATTCTCAAACACTGACCCACCACGGGAACGGCAAGGATGTTTGAAACTCATTTTGCACACAACCTGCTTTGTTTGAACCCTGCTGCACTCCCCTCTTCTCCCATCCTCCCCTCACTTTTCTCCTTCTATCTCTCCACAAGTTAATGTGGGGCATTCCTCGCATATGAGTCACAGTCTGAACAGCACTGAGTTTGTGTCCACCACAAAGAGCAGAGAAAGTGTGTGTAGGGAGGAAGAGAAGCCGTGTGAATGTCAGTGGAAAGAAAGGCAGAGGCAAAACTGGAAGCCCTAGATTAGCAGGGACTTTCCCCCCCTGCTACCCAATTCCCAAGTTTGTGTGTATGTACTTCATATGAGTGCATGTATGTGTGTGCTTGTCCTATGGCTGCAGATATAGTAGAGCTTGTTGGAACAGCATCTAGGTTGAAATAATAATATAAAACCTTTCTCTCCATCAGATCCTCCACTCACTACTTAACCTCTATAGTCTGGTCCCTCCCACTGACCGATACGCACACTTTCCCCCCATCCAATCAGATCACAGCAAAAAGCAAAACGAGAGGGGCTTCCCTGTGAATATGTAAACAAACAGATGTAAACAAGCACGTGTGTTTTATGCATCTGAACACAGCCCCATGCGATCAATATCGAGCAGTGTGACTAAATCTGAATGAAAAAGCAGCACAAGGAGAGCACTCCAGGTTTAAAAAGTGTTAAAATGAAGCTTATTCAACCTAACTGTATGTGTTATGTGGGTAACAATAATGCTACAAGATAGAATCACAAGGAGATGAAGAGATAGGGAGGCAAAGGAGGAAGTGAAGCAGATTGGAGAGTGAGGGGAAAGGAGGAGTGAATGAGGGAGAAGGGAGGGAGAAGTGCTCCAGCTGTACCCTGAGCTTCAAGGGAGCCAAGAATTTCATCCCTGGAAAAGATCTCTTTTCTCTGTCTCTCTCGCTCTGGAAAATTCTGCAAGCACTCCCCTCTTCACAGCTGCGCTTCACACACATCCACTTTCACGCAGTCTTACATGTGAAGACAGACACAGTATTCTGCAGAATTTCGCTCCCCACCACCTCTACCCCAGACAGTTTCCCTTGGTGGGCCAGTCTCAACAGCAAACACAGCCTTCCCTGGAGCTGGTAGAGCAGACCAAGTCAGCAGCACAGGGGTGGCTGGGGTCATCGCGAAGAGGAAGTGGCCTCGCCCGGAATGCATGGCAGCAGGCACGACCAGACATGTATCGTCTGATTCCCTCACTCTATCCCCTATTTTTTCCTTCTGTCTCTCCCCATTTTATTTACCTTCCTCCATTCTATCATCTTATTTCCACTCCGCTTCTTCCTCCCTCCCTTCCTCTTTCACATTGCTAATGCCCTACTGTGTGAGGGCATTGGGTTTATAAGTGAACGCTGGGCAGGGCATACAACAACAAGCAACTCTCTTTCCTCTCTACCTCACATACACACATACACCCACACACACTCACACTCTTAACCACCCTGTGCCAAATGAATCAAACCAATCCCTCCTGTGCTTTTGTTTCTTGCAAAACCCATTTTGGGTGAAAAATACTGTAAAAAAAAACAAACAAACAAACAAACAAAAAAAAGACAGGTATGCACACAAACAGCCCAGGGGGGCCACATTCCATTACACACCACCTGGAGTGAGAGTCCGTTCCCATGGCGACCAGTTTCCCAAAACTAAACAAAAAAAAACAAGTAAAAAAAATAAATATTTCTCAACCCTTCAACCAACCATAAAGGAGGGATGATAAAATCTACAGTTGTGTTAGCCCGACAAAACAAAACGCTTGCTTGAGCAAAACCTGTGATATGTGTCTGATAGGCAACATGACAGCACTGGAGTCCAGTACGGAACTGACTATGATGGATGCACGTAGGGATAACTGCAAACATATGATATTGTTCTGTTAAAGCCGTGCATCCCAAAATTCTTCCAACTTCTCATGGAGAATGGAATATTCTCTTAAACCTTTATCGTCACAAGTCTGAAGAGAGGCCAGTCAAGATGAACCAATTAATGACGTAGGGGCTGGTGCAGAATCAACTGAAAAAGATGCCAATGAGGGAAGACAGCGCCGGCGATGCAGGACGCACTGAAATATCGAGGGTGGCCGACACTCACAGACATTCCCACCGCTCCTGACGGCCAAATGTTGGCTTGGTGTGTACTGGCCTTAAAGGTGAACTCTCGAAATGGCGCTTAGTTACAAGCAGTGGCCATTTAAAGCATACTGTATTAGAGCTGCAGCGATTAATCGATCTAAAGAAAATCAATCGACGACTATTTTGATAATTAATTCATCATTTTCAGTCTCGAGCAAAGTTACTAAACATATATTGGTTCCAGCTTCTTAAATGTCAGGATTTTCTGCATTTCTTTGTTATTTCTGGCAGTAAATAAAGAGTCTTTGGGTGTTTTATTGATGGTTGGAATAAAGAAGCAATCTGAAGACGTCACTTTGGGCTCTGAAAAAAAAATTATTATTTTTAACTATCTTTTGACAATTTATAGAGGAAAAGATTAAGTGATTCATCATGGAACTAATCTGCAGATTTATTGATGATTAAAACAACTGATAGTTGAAGCTCTACTTTATATGTAAAACAAACTGAATTGGTTCGACGATTCATTAGTCATTAACAATAAGAACACAATCAATCATTTTTTTTTGGAACTTAAGACTCAAACTTTAAAAAATACATGCATAAAATCGCACATATTTTGTAAAGAACAATACATTATGTCAATTTTACAAAATAAAAGATAATACTTTGTAAAACCTGAAATATTTTAATTTTAGGAGGCACACTGGAAACCATTGACCACTTGCATACATTGTAGTCATTCTACACATTGGATGGATACATTGATTTTAATGAAGATTTGAGAGCTTCCCAACACATCCAACCAGCAATGGTACAGCCCCAGACAGAACTCCAAACTAAGTCCTTCTGAGAAAAGTGTATTTGTGTCATCTTCCCCCGCGTGTTTAGAACCATCTGGCTCAGTGTAAACGCATCCTGTGAGACTTTCCACCATATTTCTCTCAACCCACTATTTCCACCTACCTCAAAAGGCCTCCAAGTGTAGAAGAGCCCACTCCGGCACCGGGTCAGACAAGGGACCCCAGCGGGGCTTTTCCATGCACATGTGCCGGCGTGGCTCAACTCGCTTTGACTCTCGACTCTTTGACTCACGGAAGGAATTGCACTCTCATTTTAACAGGGCTACCCATTTGGAAGGTGCGTCCTAACATGACTCTTACAGCTGAACATGAACATGAGATGAAGCAGACAACAGAACTGCTGTTTTGAGGAGGGCCCCAGGGGTCTTTTACAGTCACTTCGGCCTTGCTGAGGTTTTCACAAACTTCAATTCTAAAAAGTGTTTCATTCGTCAACCTTCATCAGAGGATATAATTGTCAGAACAGAAGAAGAAAGATATTTGAATCTATATTTATCATGTTATTCTTACTTTTAAATCCTTTATTATACAATTGCTGGGTATTAATGGAGCCTCAAAGTGTGTGGGAAGAATTTGACAATTTAAATTGGATAAAAAAAAAAAATCAATATTCAACCTGAGTTGCTGACAAATTTTTTCTATTAGTAACTTGACAAGACAGTGCTGTATTGTTTCTACATCCTCCAATTATGCGCACATCATCGATGGGGAGCATCTGTTAGATAAAAGACTTCTGCCTACCGTGCATCCTCCATTTAACCCACTCTGAGTAGAAATCTGGTGAGCAAAATGTTCTTAATGACGGCAGGCCTAATCGATTTAAGGAGCATGGACAGATGAAATAACAGAATCAGGATACGCCCAGAGAGAGAGAGAGAGAGCGAGAAAGAGAGAGAGAGAAAGAGAGAGAGAGAGAGAGAGAGAGAGGAGACACAGAGAGGGGGAGCACACAAACAACACACATTTTCTGCTCAAACACAAAACAGACGTTGACATGATTCACCCTCTGCCCTGTCCAGATGATACACATGCACAGACACATGTGCAACACAGCTGGTGCAAAGGCCGTGTCAATGAGGTCACACACTGGCAGCGTCCACTATAACTATTGTTGGTCAGGGAAAAAAAACAAAAAAAAAACAGCCTGGGCTAGAACTGCATTCTATAGTCTATGTTTGAGTGGGGAAAAACATAAAGTTCCACCAAACAATTCAATGAAGTTCAGATTTAATGTCTTCCAAATATTGAAGATATAGAGGCCTGTAAGACCTCTTTGTTTAAATGATATTAATTTTTGTTTTCAAATTTTAATTTTAGGATAATCCCTTTAAGGTGCACCATATGCTCTTCAAGGGGTTGTTCCAATTAATTTTTAATAAAGGATAAACAAAAAGTTTGATTGTAGCAAATTTCTCTTCAATATCTCCAGGTATGATTGCAAAAACAAACCAAAAAAGGAGGGTTCAGGATCACTCAAAACTATATCTCCTGCATACGACCATGTTTACAGAGGCACTGGATGCCCGTTCTGACTTTAGCCACAGCTAGTACCAGGTGAGAGAGTGCACAAATATGTCCCTATCATGAACGATATATCCTCCACCAGGAGAGAGCCGGAACACATGGAAGAAGACTCAGGTAAACAACAACACCACTTTAAGTCTACTTAAAATCATTCTAACTAGAGCCCGACAGCTACTGATTGGCCCATATTGGCCTATGACAGATATAATCAGTATTGGCATATATGTTATCATTACCCACCAATATCCAAAAAAACGCTGGTTTTAAAGAACACGGATAAAGATAGTTTGGGTGATTTATAAGTATTATATTTCCACTGAAGGTCATTGTTTCAGTCAACTGCTGTCATTTACGACAATACAAGTTCGTGGTTAATATGTAAAATGGTCTGCCTCCATTGCAAAGCTTTGAAACAAATGTTTGAGAAACTCAATTAAGGGATCATTGCCACTCATATCGGCCAATATATCAAAATCAAAACTTTTTCCTGCCTAGTATCCATTATCAGTATCGGCCCCAAAAATTGCATATTGGTCCGACACTAGCTATGACAGTTGTAAATCAGTACATTTGTCTGGCATGGAAACAGTTTTCCTGTTGAACTCTCATTGCACGAATATGTCCCGAGATAGCAGTAGGGTGGATGTTTTGCCAAGATGCCTCATTATCTTCTTACACTGGAAACACACCACTCTAGTAGATACAAAGGTTTTTGCACAAACAAGATGCTCTTCCACAACTTCAGTGAGAAGCAGAAGATGACTCCCCCAAAGGCCCCGCTAGATTTCACTGAAAATGAAAACTCTTGACTATACTAAATCTCCACAAAGGCCACCATGTACCCATCAGCAGGATTGGGGCTGCAGCCACCCATGCCTCGTGATGTCACATCCTCCACTGCAGAGCCCAGTTTCCTGTTCTTTGCCCTCTGGCCTCATCATCCCTCATAAAAAAAATGTAAAAAAAATCCAACAAAGGACAAACAACACAGTAAACCAACACAGCCTTGTAAAACATGCAGACACACACACACACACACACACATTCCATAGCAGGGTGCTCTTACACACCCTCTAGAGTCTTGTCCTTTGATGTGAGTGTGGGAAAGCTCAGGGGAATGGTCTTAGCGGGGGGAGGGGAAAGAGAGAGAGGGGAGGGGGAAGGAGGGAGAAAATAGTTCATACGTGAGAGCCCCACGGTGAGATGGTGAGAGATGGAGCGGGAACGAGGGTAGGGGGTGGGGTTAGTGGAAGCTGACCCCTGGAGCACCGGGGTCGGCCTGTTTAAACAGGGGATGGAGACGTGTAGACACACACCACAACACACACACTGCATGCTTATTAACAGAGTGACATAGGAAAGTATTTCAGATTCAGGTCACATCCAAACGAGTACGTTTTTGTTTGCAACTTTTTTCTTTTTTTTTTTTTTTACATTTACACCTAATGTCCACACTAGTCCAAACAGCCACCAAGATGGAGACCTTATGAAACGCCACTGACCCCAGTTCAGTTCAGTCAGGAGTCTCAGGACAGGTACTCTACAGATAGGAATTCATGGAAACAATGATGCAGACACCCAGGCTGACTTCCGGATTTGGTTTTATCAGCCACTGTCTTTCCGTGATACGCCACACCCCTGATACATCAGCTTTGACCTACAGTGACAACTTCACATGGATAACAAATAACAAGCGGTGCTGAGCTTGAAGTCTAACAGCTGTTGTGCAGTAAAATTACTGCCTACATGCACGCCAGACAAGCTATTTATTTGTCGAGAGGACTTTAATTGTCCATTGACAGGAATACTTTTTCAGGACACGTAACGAAATTGAAAATGAAACAATGGAAAGGTAATATCATGTTTTAATCATTTAAATTTTAATTCTTTTTTTAAATTGAAAAGTTTCATGTTTTCAGGAGTAACGATAACCGTACCAGCCCTGGCAGCTGTGACATCTCTTAGAAAAGTAAAAATTAAAGTAAATAAGAGCAAATATTTCTGTCCAGACTTGGTATAATGTCGCCACGACAGTCACTTGAAGCTCAATATCAAGAAAATCGAAGAACTTGTGCTTGACCACAATGCTTTGAATATTGTATGGATGTTGCTGAGAATTCTGAAACATGGATTCCTTACATATGCTCAACCCAGCAGCAAAAAAGATCTGTCAATTAGTGTTACAGTTCTTGACTCCTGGCACTGAGATATCGCTGCCATCTAACTGCCAAAATCAGTTCACCATTGGGTTCCAAGTGCATGTCTGTGCCACAGGTGCTGCCGAGGCAGGAAAACTCATGTGTGATATTTTCCGGATCCAAGTGGACAATTTGCTTCCCGTTTCCACCGGAACTCACATGTTCAGTGTATCTAAACTGCTGACGCTTTCAGGCCTGTTTGTGTGGATGCTGATTAGATCGAAAGCAGTGCTTAAAAGCTTTTTAAAAAAGGAAAATGTGGATATTGGGGAGGCAGCCTAAGATGCCCTGGTATCGCAGAATACGATGGAATAAAAAAAATATATAAACTCAAAGAAAATAAACTCAGAAAGAAAAGCAGGAAATAAGAGACAGCAGCTAAAGTACATCACCAATGTGAATTTTATATTTCAGAGCGAGCATGAACTACTTCCATGTACACGGTGTAGCTGACAGAAATTAAAGGCGTCCTGAGGTTATGGAATTTGTTGAGCGTAACTAAACTCTATCTAAACTTTCAGTCAATTAAAACAGTCTAATTCACCCTGTAGTGTGTGGCTAATAAGCAGCATTTATTATTTCAACAAATACGATACTTTCTTTGCTACTACAAGTTTGCCTCAAGGTAGAGGCAGACAAATGAGAAGGACTATAACAGAAAGGAAGGGCTGGGAGGAAAAGAAGAAGTAAAAAACGTGAGAAAGAAGCGAGCGGAGGCGAAGGAAGGCTAAAGGGTCACATGATAGAATCCCTGTTGGCCTGTGTGTCGACGTCTGCAGGCTGGTTCTGCCATGGCACAGCATCTGTGTCTGTGTGTGTGCATGTGGGCATGTTTGCATGCATGCACCGCAGTGCAGCAGCTAAACAGAGGTTACTTTATATAAAAGCTGGTTCCTGGTTATGCCCTGAGCTGAGGTCCCTGTAATCTGGCTCTCCGTCTCTCTGACACACACTTGCGCATAAGTACGCCAAGTGCAAACACACACACGTACACATGCATGCACAAACCTAGAGCTCTGAGGTCTCAGTAATCACACCGAGTCTCTTGTCTACAGACTGACTCAGCCTTCGAAACACACTGCCACACTCCACCTCTCATTAAACCCTGTGACCTCCTCCAGAGAGAGAAGGAGAGAGAGAGAGTGTGTTGTGTGTGTGTGGCCCTCCACGTTAATAATATGTGCATTCAAACATGACCCCAAGCCCTCAGCCGCCTGCCCAATTAACTGTCATCGACTGTAGTAAAGGATACCAAAAAAAAGCACGCACACAGGTACACGCAGTGCCTTCGATGCATGCACGCACACACATAAACAGACAACAGTCAGAGCCTGACTGCATCAATACTAGCACTGTCTGGTGACCTGTTCAGCTATCCAGCAAATGCTGCAAGCTATTCTTTTATCTGTCTTTTATCAATGTTTCCACAAGTTTGCTGATCCATATCTCTAAAAGTCTTTCTCTCCACATCTTAGAAGCAGTGCATGACAGGTTGGATGGATGTAATCTGGCATTATATGTGACTTGTAAATTCTGCTTGACCCGTTGACTCTAATTTTCAGAGGAAAAATTGAATCACGCAATAGCAGAGAAACAGATACAACTCATAATGAGTTACAACACAGAGTATGGGGTAGTGACGATGGGGGGGTGGGGGGTGAGTGGTTTCTGAGCCAAAACTGTTCTTTCTTCACACAGAGGGTGAAGACAGAGTGGGAGAAGAAACAAGAGACAGGCAGTGGAAGAGACGGGGAATAAAACAAAGGAGCCTTTTAGAGTTACAGCTCCACTGACATCATCAAAGTGAGACGGGAGTTGGGGAATTCCCATGTCACTGCCACCTCTTTGCATCTTTAAGAGCCCCCTAAGTGGCTTACATTTCCAGTCTTTTCATGTGCTGACATCACACGCAGGCAGAGAATGAGACCATGTCTGCCCGTTCTGAGTTTTTGATTTAAAGTTAACGTGCTTGGATGCAAACATTTACTCCTCGCTTCCTTTTCCTTAACCTTACTGCTGCATTGGGAGGCCAAAACGAAGACTCGCCGTTACACAGTTGATGTTGCCTTTATTCCGGCTGAACAAAACAACGCCGACATAATGCTGCCCCGCACTGTGTGATTTAAGAGAACATACCAGTATTCTAGAAGCAAAAAAGGCAGGTGAAGTGCTGGACAACAAGGCCCCTTAATTCCATGTTTATGCAGAACCTTAAGGCAGAATAATGGAATACATTCCCACCTTGAACAGCCCGTGTAAAAGGGCCAACTGTATGCACTCCAAAGACAAAATCTATACTACAAAATCTATCCATACTATTGTAGAGTTTTTGTATATGAATGATATGTTCATGTGCAGCTGGAAAACTGCAGCATCCTCTGCCTTGCTGAGTTATAGATGATCGGCATGATTCAAACAATTACCAGGCAGGCCCTAGTATTAAGATCAAGTTTAAAGATTTTTGTGGCTTGCCTCAAAATAGTGGATAACATTTCCAATTTCAACAATAGCCCACTAAAGCCGCATTGTGCTTATTTTCAAGAATCACTTCTGTCACCTGTATCACAACACAACCAGTACAATATTCTCTGTGTGGGTCCTCACAATCATGATGAAAGCATGCATAGCCAGCGTATAATTAATGTGATGGAAAACACTTGGTCTCAAAGTGACACCAGGCCACACATTAATATGATTTTACTATAATGGATGATAGGACTGACCCTGGATGCATTGCAGTGAGCCGTCCTCTGCCCGGATGGTGAATGTTTCCCCCGGGTTCACCTGCACCAGGATCACCTGTGCAAACACAGACACAAAACTGCCACAGTTAGAAAGCAGAGATTGGGTGAAGGAACATAAGATGGCAATGAAGGAAAAAGTGCATGACATAAACATTTATCTTCAACAGTGACAAAAACCGGACAGACTTTCACAGCTGCACAGACAATAGGCTTGTAGAGGTGACATAACACACAATCACCATGAGATGTCAGAGTAGGGTGGACACATACACAGACACACACAGAGTTCACACACATTCTAATGAGGTGTTAAATAAGCTACTAGTGAGATAATACTGCTGTCTCACGGGCTGATTTGAGAAAAGCCTCTCTTTTAATCCACACCGGCTGCCAGAAAACCACTATAACCAGTGTACATAAATATTGCACAACATAGAAAGAGTAATGCATACATCAGAATAAAAAAATACAGACAGTTAGAACACAAAAATGAAGCCCAAATACTCTCTTTTGACTCTGGTATCTGCTGAATATGCTGGGAGGGAGCATGCATGCACCTTACCGTCATATTTTCCGCATACAGATTGTTGAGGGTGCACACATGGCTGTAGACATGAAACAGGTGACCCTCCATTACACACACGCGTATTGACGCACACACGCGTATTGACGCACACACAAGCACAGCCCTGTCTACGCTCTACAGGTGTGCCATTGTAAAATCTTTGAATCCTGCGTTCCTCCTCTAGTGTCTGCATGCTCTCCCATCTCAACGCTAACCTGCTCCTCTCCCTCAGACGCACATACACACACACACACACACTTCCTGCTGTCTGCTGCAGCGGCTGCTGTTGCTATGGGAACCACAGCATAGTACAGGGCAGCCCATGTTTCCCTAGGACTGAGAAAACCCCATTTCCATGTGGGTGGGTTCATGCAGAGTGTGTGGATTTATGTAATACTCAGAGACGGAGCAAGATTCAGGCAATAATTAATTAAAAGCATTTAAAAAATGAACTAACCTTATCAACATATTGGGAAGAAGTAACTGTTGTGAATCTATGCTCAACACTAGGGATTAACATGCTAATCAAGTTGTGGCAACCACTGTTTTGTTGTAATACCGCATGAGCCTCCAGAGGCGATAGTGAGTAATTGCGGCCTACAGTGTGTGACATAACGGGGTGAGGAAGACCTGGCCCGAGGTCTTTTCAATCACTTAGATGTTACAGCGCTCCATTAAGGAGGGACCAAACAGAATGAAACATCATAAAAATTTTGGTTGATAAATGTAGAATTTTTTTTTTTTAAAGTACAAGGCTAATTCTTAGGGTCTGGGAGTTATACTGTTCTCATCCACACTCCATTCCATAAGGTGGCGGAAATGCATGTAAAAACTGCCACAAAACAATAGCAGAAGAAGAAAAAGCAGCCCACAGTTGTCAAAGAAACTCCATGATAGGAGAGGCCCTTGGTGAAGGACCTTTACCACCATCCCAAACGTCCACTCTGACAGAGACCACATTCATGGGCAAAGATAAGAAACAACGTAAAACGAGTAAATAGTAGCATAGATTTCCAAACCTCTTCTTGAGTAGAAAAAAAAAGTGTTTGATGCCGAACTCACAATTTTTCTGTAGACTTATGCATGCAAATTAGAAAAACAAAAAGCAAAAAAAAAAAGAACTTTAATAATTAGTGAAAATTAATTCAAATGGCATCAACATTATGGTTTCATGTGGATGTTTATCTTGCTACTGGGATCTTGCTAACATAAGCTAAGCTAGTTAAAACAGAAACTACAGGCAGACAACACATGAGACAATACATGTAGCATTGTTGTTTTGACCATTTTTCAGAGCTGCAGCACTGGAGACAAATTTTGTGCATTCTTGCATTGCTATCAGTTTGGTGTTGCATTATAAGATGGGTCTGGATTTGAGGTTTGAAAAGTTAGCAATACATTTTTGAGGAGAGCACATATCTGGTAATTACGAGTTGCACCTTTATGTTGAGGATCATTGTTATATCGTAAACATTTTCTGGTAGCAGTTGAGAAAGCAACCTCACAGAAGATGGCAACACCATGGTTCTTCATTAGATGTTACCCATAATGCATTTCACGTTTGTTTAAGAGTAAATATTATAAAATGATACCTGTGCACTACAACAGGGTATCTGATGTCTTTCCAAAGGAACTCGCGGAAAGATAAACATACACGTGAACAGGTGTAGGCAGGTAAACACAGATGGACAGGAAAGATGATAGACAGGCTAACAGACAAGCACAAACACAGATGTCCTCAGACTCAACATAGACACTTGTGTGGCCACACAGACACTGTTTAGGCAAAAGAAACACAGAAGAAAACATACCAAAACAATAAAAACAAACATCGACACAGGCATGCTGAGTCAGATCTCTATAATCAAGGATCTTGATCTCTGATTCGAAACTTTGAACCCAGTTTAAACTGCAGGGTTTTTCAAATAAAGAAGCTCCCTAACTGCTGTGTGCTGACGCTGAAAAACTCCCTAACTGATATGTCTCACCGCCAAAAGCCCTCCCACAGCACTTCCTCTGTGCCACAAGAAAAACTGGCAGGGGATGACGCATGAACGTCATCATCATCATCATCTCCAACTAACCAAAAAGCACACTGCATTAAAGTGCATCTGTGACAACCGGATTATGCCTAGGTTGATTGACCATGGTGCTTTTAAACACACTCACCACTTCCTTTTAAACAGCACACAGCTCGGGTGGAGCTCTGTACTTTGAAGGTGATCCAGTTGGCTCTGTGGCCTCTGATAAGATCAGTCAGTTTAAGGGAAGCGTTTGAATCGTTATCCAAAGTAATTTAAGGTAGGCCTGGGTTCTACCATTGGAGCCAGTCAGTCAGTTACATGCAGCAGAATGTGAGAAACCTCAAGGAGTGACTGATGCAACTTTGCCCGCCCGCATGAGTCTACGTTTTATTCCTCTTCCTGTTGTATGACCAATGCTTTGAAACAGCTGGTTATTACCCCTGGCAGCAACCCTGAGGCGGTATGGTGAAACGACAACAAAGGGAAGGGCCTGCATGGCTGTTTGATGTGCATTCTTGCATGCATCTGGTTGATACGTGTGTGTGTACAGTTACACGTGAGTGGTGAAAGACATGCACATGCAGCCCAATGTTGTGCTTACCTGCTGCGCCGCGTCACCGTTAACCATGTGAGGCATGAGAGGGACCTCCCCGTTCAGGAGGGGGGGCGGAGCCAAGTCCAGTGGAATCTGGTCTGTCATCATCATTGTGACGTACATTCATGGAGAAATTCACTGAACTGCCCTACCTGGGAAAGTACAGAGACAAAAAAAGGAATGAGGAACATTGGACGTTGGTAGTGTTTAGTAAAGCACACCGAGTCATAAAAAGGTTTTTCGCATGTGTCATTACATGTGGTACACAGAAAAGATTAGAAAATATGAAACTGTGTGCAAAAAGGAAAGAAAATACAAGAAATGATTCTAGTGTTCCTAGCAGATAAGCTTTGGTACTTTCCTAATATGGTCTTTTCCTCTTACACTGGCTTCGCATGGGCATATCAGCTTTGGTAAACTACAAGTCATATCATGCCAATATAATAGAAAAAAAGATAAAAGAAGAAACACATCATAGTGAGACACAAACTCAAAGCACTTGATCATCAAATCATAGTCGTGTAAGATACAGGAGGGATTATGGCGCATATCCTGTAGGGAGAATTAAGTATAAAAAGAGATGAATGAGATGAATAAGGTTTTAGTTTAAGAGTTGAATAGGGATAACTGCACCTGCTGTTGGCTGTGTAAATATAGATTAGTATTCCATATGAACACGCTAATACACGGCAGGACTGAGATCAACTTCAAGGGTCAATTGTGTGGCTCCTCTATAGAGAAAAACCCAAAGACCTAAATCTGGAGTTGGATATCTTTTCTTGCACAATGACAAAAGTAAAACCAAAAAGCATAAGTATGAAAGAAAACAACAATCAAGACTGTTCATCTTAGGTGGAAAATGACATGGCTGGAACCTCGCTGGCTATAGGGCGACAACAAACAAAACAAAAAAAAACTTTGGCACGTGTGTCGACAATGCTCCTCATATTCTTCACTCAAATTCTCCCTTTCGCCTTAGTGCACAGCAAAAGAGAGAAAAGTATTTTAAACACTTTGCCTAGGGGACAAAACAAATTTGGCAAATTGCAGAACTGAAGAAGCACATTTGGATGAGAGGTGAAACATCTTCAAAACCAAAAAGAAGTCGAGATGCCTTCAACTAAAGCACTTAACGCTGGCTAATTCAAGCCACAGAAGCTGCCATACACTTCACGCTAACGGTCAAACATACATGGGCTCATCCACACACGTGTGCCCACCTGGCTCTATTCAGTTTGAATCCACGGAGCAAGGAAGGGATTTTCATTTCCATTACAACAAGGCTACCCATTTGAAGGCGTCTTTCACTGGCAGGGGTGCTTGTGTTAAGTGCATAACGTGTAAAAGCAGCCTTAAAACAGTGGATAAACACATTTCACTTCGGCATACGCTGTTTACCTGTTTAAGGTAACGCTAAAGAGACGTAGTTAAAGATCTTGCTTGTCTCCCGTTTCTACTTGTGGTCTTGCCACTTACAGCATTTCAGGAGAGCCGTTAACAAAAGCTGCTGACAGTAGAGTCATAAAGTAGTTAGGACATGGAGACTTTTGAAATGGGTCCTACTGCAGACTGTTAGGAAGACACGACATACCAAACAAAAATAATTTGAAGACCGGCTACCTGCATGATGGCAACCCTCATTTAGCCAACTTGTAGCCTATAAGTCTACAATAATGTACTGTAGGTTTAAAACTTGCATGTAGTTCTTTATAGATTGTTATTGAATCGCTTACCAACAACGAGACAGGAAAACCATGACCCAGGTTGGTTTGGCATTTAAAGGACGATCACAGCAAACAGTGCTGCTTTTTAATTCAGCACGTCTTTGAAGGCGAGCATTTCTCAGGAGCCAATCTGAATCACGGATTCCTGCCGAGCACATTGCCTTCACTGTCTATATTTACGCCACTGGCTGAGAGCGATCGGAATGAAATAGTAAAATAAAGCAGATCCTCTGAAGGCACCAATTGGGACACAGGAGAGAAATTAAACCTCTAACCACAGAGGCATTCGGAGCTACATAAGTACACAGAGAGACTTTCAAAAACCTCTTTCTCTCTGGTTTCCTGTACAGACATGAGTTGAGTCTTAAGCTCTTTTTTTTTGGAGGGGGGTGGGGGAGTCATCATCTGCAAGATGTCACCGCAGCCCACTTGGAGGTGGGCCACCTTGACCCCACTCCAGCGGCAGTCCATCTCAGAGGTGGCACGGTGTGGCTCAGTACGGTTACACTGACGACGGGAATGCACGTCGGCGCAGCACGGCTTGACTCTGCATGACCAAAAATGCTGTTGGAAAAGCCCCAAAACAGGGAAAAATACAGCGCTCGAGCCAAATTATTCTGCAAATGCTAACCTAACCCGCACACACATACTGTATATAATCATAGAAGGCTCCAGTGCCAGAGGTAGATTACTGAATGACATATGGGTTCTAATTCAATGCTGGTGAATGAAAATCCCTGCTAAAGAGATACTGACCGTACAATATGTATCAGGGATTTGCTTTTCATTTAGGTAAGTAAAGGAAGCCTATCAATGATATCCGTCTCTGACATACACGGAAAGATATGTGCACACACATGCGGAGTTCCTCTGAGCAGCTGTGTGTCATTGTGCGTCTTTTCTTTCAGCTGGTCGTCATCTACCACTGACAAGGTCTTTTGATAGGGTTAGTGGCTCACACAGCTGTGGCTCATATTGTTGCAACACAAACACAAACAAACACACACACACACACACACACACCACCCTCTGTGTCTCCTGTTTTTGCCTTACTGACTCCATCTATTCATTCAAGTCTTGATCAGTTTTTTTTTTTTTTGTTCCTGTCCGTAAAACTCTCCCACTTTCTCCATCCAAGCCCCGTTCCCAGCTCAGCCTGGCCTATCCTGCCTCAAACACACACACACACACACACACACACACACACACAAAGAACTGGGTCCAGGACACATCACAGACAGATGGTAACACCACTGTCAGCCATGCCAGGAAAAAGAAAAGGGCGAGACAGGGAGAAGAAAGGAGGGAGGACGAGAGAGGGAATAAGCATCGGCTTTGAAGATGAATAGAGTGCGAATGAGGAGGAGGACAGTCCGAAACGCATCTTCCAAAATGCTGTGTTCATTATATAACCCTTCACTTGCCGTGAGGAAACACTTACTTGGACAAATACGATGGATCATGGATACACATCAGCCTGAGTCACATGAGATGTTCAGGACAGGAAGGGAGGAATTTCAATGGGAAATTCCACATGTACCTGTTAAAAAGTAATTTTGTATTGGCTACTCTCTTCCAAAGGGGCAGTATCTGGAAATATTTAGAAATGCACAATATGCATTTTCAGGTCTAACTGAGTGAGTAGTATCAATGAGCATATTTCCCAAAATGGCAAACTTGTCAATTAAGCAACTTTTGACCAGATGAACATAAATTTCTCGTGTTCTGCTTGTTAAATTCCTTGGAAATAACATTTTCTATATTTAAGCTGTTTACAACTGCAACTTAGAACCCCTGTTGTGTGAAATTGCACAGACAGAAGCAACTTTACTACGCTCCCCCAAAAAAACTCCCAATTTTGTCTTCATTTCTTGCAAAGGTCTGGTACAGCGGAAGACTAAATGTCAATGCACGTTCTTTGTGGTGCGTTGTTTTATAGAGCATCTAAATGCACATATCTGCATTCAGCATTTAAAGTTTAATGTATCAGTGAATGAATAACGACCTTTGATTTGCAGTGGAATCATTACCAGATGGATGCTGTTGTTGATAGTTTCATACACCACCACACACACACACACACACACACACGCACACACGCACACACTTATACACACACTGTGGTTTCCGTTCCCCTGTGGAATGTGGGAGGAATAAGGTGTCGA
Organism: Mola mola; assembly: GCA_001698575.1. Taxonomy (NCBI): domain Eukaryota; kingdom Metazoa; phylum Chordata; class Actinopteri; order Tetraodontiformes; family Molidae; genus Mola; species Mola mola. The sequence goes on from KV751360.1 coordinate 3,040,134, forward strand.
TTCCCAACAGCAAAAAAAGTTCTATTGAAAAATTCCATGTTGAATCCAGAAAACAATTCCCCACTTGTCCGAGTGTATGAATGTTTTTGTGTGTGTCTGTGTGTGTGTGAGAGTGCGTGCACGTACACGTGTCTGTGTCATTAGACAGAAAGCCCCGTGTAAGCATGAAAACTGCTTCTTTAACATAAAAGCTGCATAGACTAAAACACACACCAAGATGTAACGTGCACACGCGCACACAGAAGTCCTAGATACTCAGAGGCGACTGTGACCTGTGACTGTAACAACACGACAGTCGTTGCTCATACAGTCATTCACAGTCCTATGACTCCACTTTGTCCATTCTGGTGAAGCATACTGGACATTCATAAAACCCCCACTAACAGACTGTCTGACTTACTTCCAGTCAACTACTTCACACCTCTCTATGCCTGCCATCGTTCACGCAGCCAGAGAAATAATTAAACAGCACACAAACACACACACTTTAGTGCAACCTCCAAACAGCCACGTTCTCTTGAGTCTAGTATGGCTTGCTCCAATTAAATCTTGTCCAGCTACCAAAGGCTGTACAATCTATTTAAAGTTCTATCTTCTATCTATCTAATAATATATATTAGGTGCCACACTGACACCCCCCCCCCAATAATAATCAAATATGCCAAAAACATCCCCTTGGATACATTTACGAAGATGAATTGCGATGCTACAACAGACAGCTATGCATTGCCATCCAAAATAATCATTAGCAAATGACTAATCTTAACAAAATGACTTGTGGTTCCAATATTACAGTTGTTTATGTACTGAGTTCTTTGAGTTGCAAAACACTTATGAGACATTTATTATGAAATTTCCATTTTGAAGGTCTTCTCCCCCTCACTGCCCTTTCAACATGAAATGATCCAGGTCTGTTTTTTGGCTTTGGTGGGGTTGGGAGGTGAGCTGGTCATGGGTTCCGTAGTTACGATAACGTGGTTATAGCGTTGCAATCAATCCAAGTATAATAATATGATTGTACAATGACAACACCGAAAAAATAACAAATAGCTACATCTGGAATTGAACATACCACTCAAAGTAAACATAAAGGTAGGAGCCATTTTTATTTTGTGAGCTGTTATTTTCCCTCAATATTAATTATTTTAAGAGCTGATATAACATTTTATTATTATGTTTTACTACTACTATGTAGAACCGGCCAATTAATCATTAACTAAATTAATGTCTCCTACAGAGCAGCAAAAATAACATCATCATCACTAGATTTTTTTTGACGCTCTTGGTTTGTATTTTTCCTCTGTTGTGAATAACGCCGGAAGATTTGCCAGCTCTATGCAGTAGAAAAAAACTTTACGTTTTAAAGTAACAGACCGTTTTAAAGAGCTTTGTAGAAAGCCTGTTTTTTTTTTTTTTTTTATTCTGGCATATTGACAAAATCACAGAGTCATTTTGTCCGCGTGATTTCCATTTCTGTGTGCAAAGCCTTGAAGCTTTTCCTAGCAGTTTGCCTTCGGCATAAAGATGGCTATTTATGACATTAATCCTATTCGCCTGCACATTTAGATATTGTACGGTGAGAATTGTAACAAGGTTTTGTATATTTCTTTCTAAACAAATTTGCTCCATTCTTGCTGATAAAATTCTCAATAACGCTGCTCTTTGCTCTTGCTCAGTCCACTGTGCACATGTGGGTGTCACAGGCAACACAAACCCTCATTTGGTGAGCCTTTTTGCAGAAGGACGATACACATCAAGTCCTCCTTAGATGTGAATGTGTTACAGAAAGTGATAACGATTGATTTCTCTATTTTCTGTAATCCTGTATTGTTAAAAATGAACAGGTGGCACAGATGAAGTCTGGGTGTCTTAGGGTGTCTAAGGCCCCCTTTCTTGTCTGGTACAGTAGTTGACAAGAAGAATTCTCATACCAAACGCAGAGTATTTGAATGCAAATGTATCAACTGCTAAGCTTTCAGTATTTGGATTAACAGATGATTAATACGGTGTCACAGAACTATACATGAGTTGAAATCCAACCAACGTCCACAAACACAGCGATATGTGGAACTTCTAAAGAACATCTCAGTACAAACAAACACAGTTTAATGATGAGCTTATCCATGGCAAGCTGTGGGAAGTACAGCAAAGGGAACCACGGTTTCCTCTTCTGGACAACAGTTCAGAGTAGAGACCATAACTAGCGACTAGGCTTTAAGAATATCTACTAATAGAAAGAACGGCTAAGTCTGTTCACTTTCATCCAGCACAGTAATTTTTCTAGGAACTTGGAGATCGCTTTGAGATTATATCTGGTTCTGATCTTAGCTCTTACCGCAAAGAAACTGCTCTGCATCAGAGCATCTAGTTTTCATTGGGGTGCAAAATACAGGGGTGGAGTCTGGACTACTGAACTTTGCTGACATCTCACTCTCAAGCATCCACAACATTGCCATTTTTTAAATGGCGGCAACTATGTGACAATAAACAGAGAAGAAAGGAGGTTATGGCCAACGTTCTCCGTTCCACAGGAAAATCATCGGAGAACTGAAGGAAGAGTTACAGAGAAACAAAGAAACAAACATATGCCATTTACACCAATAGTTAAATTACAAAAGGCGCAGCAGGTTTCAGAGATGCTGTTTACATGTTTCAACTTTCTGTTTGAGGTGAATGGGGAACAGGGACTTTTTCAGAAAAAGCTGGGAATTTTCCTTTAAGTTAAAATGCGTTTTTCAAAAAAGAGAAATAAGTGAGAGTGAAAGAGGGGGAGTTGAAACTGTAACAGATCTGGAACGTGTTATTCTCTGTGGTGCAACAACCATAAGTACAGATCGACAGTCGAGCAACAGAGATTAACTCAGGATTGCGGCGTCATGTGAATATGTCAAGAAATACGTCTAATACACGCCCAGAAGACTCGTCATACATATGCCTCCTTTATTAGCTGAGTATATTAGTGGACGCTGACTTTGATTTGTAAAGTGTATGTACATGTTGTGGCACATAAGGAGAGAGACAACAGAGGGACACAAGGGTAGGTATCGTTTTCCTCATCCTGGGTGTGTTAAGCAGTGAGGAATGCTCTCAGGTGACAATGACCAACGAGTGAGTGATTATTCACTCCAGCACACAAACACACTGGAATACACATGCAAACAAACACAATATACAACAAACCAGACTGGGATTGAACCAAGTGCTTTTAAAGGAAATTTATCAATTGACAACTTTAATCTGTGCTGACATTTAATGAACTCTGTGTGTGTGTAGAGAAAGGGGGGGGTAGCTTCCAAATATGGTGGGAAACTGCCACCAACACCACTCCCATTCAAGCCCAGCTCCTTTTACAAAAGGTATTCAGGCTATTGGAGACCTGTTCTCTCTTTCTTAGTCACACACTTTCTAATAAACACACACACACAAAACACAGATTGAGTACCATTTTACCAAGAGAGAGCAAGTGGGGTTGAGTGGCATAGCACAGGATGCAGAAAAAGAGGAAGGGGGGAGAAAAGAAGGGTGGAAAGGAAGGCAAAGAGGAATGCTGTGCTTGTGCTTACTCTGTGGGGAGCGAGAACACACACACACACACGTATGGGAGAGACAGAGAGGGGATTTATAAAAGATGGAACCTCTTCGGGTTCCCACGTCGGCTGGCAGCTTTCTGCACATATGTAGCCGTCTGTGCGTGAGTGCGTGTGCGTGTGTGAGTGAGAGAGAGAGAGAGAGAGAGAGAGAGAGAGGCTGTGCATTGAGTGGCTGAAAGAGAGGGACAGAAGCAAAGTGACTGAGAAAACACTCTGGAGTTTCAGCTCTCCAATTTTCCTTCATGAATTTGGCTTGCATGTGTGTGTGTGCATACATTTGTGTGCACGCCTGTGTGTGTGAGAGAGTGTGTGTATATGGTCAAAGTCTTCTTGCCCTGTAATTGGAGTAATGACATGTCATCCCCGAAGAAGAACTCAGAACGGGTGCAGTGGAATGCAATGGACCCATACGAGCAAACACACACACTTGCAAACCATGTATGAACAAGCTCTTCTCTAGTTTCCCTTCGAACACATGAGATCCTGCATCTGTATTACCACCATCAGATAGGGAATGAAAACCTCAATCAAACAGGTCTCATTCTAAAACTTTTAATCAGGCACTTTCGCCTAAATGCCGCAAGTAGTTAAAGCACTTCTTTCCCCTGCACAGCCACTTGATCATATCACCAATTTCTGGATAAAAACCTTCAAGGGAGGTTAAAACAGAGTACAAACTGAGCTCTTTTAAAAGGTAACACAGCTGCGTTGTCCAAAACATCAAACAAAATCCTACAATGACAAACAGCAGTTAAGTTGTTCACCGTCTTGCTCAAGTACCAAGATAGACTTGTTTGGGACAACCTGTTGGGATTCTAAACACAGAAGTACTGTCCTCTACAAACTCTGACTAGTGCTGTCACAACAATGCTGCAGTTTTAGAAGTTTTGCCTCTGCCACGTTTGCACGTCCCTCTGCACAAGCTAACACTTTTACGGAAAGCATGCGAGTGAGTTCTGCTGCAGTCTGCTGCCTGCATCTTGCACATAAATCAAGTCAGATGTATTAACAATGTGCAGTTGATGCTCGGAAATGCATAAACATTGCTAATCTTGATGTGAGTAACTGATGAAATCTTGAACGCACAAGCTGCGTGTGATTAATCCCAGATTCGGCGCTGGGTGTTCTTTGTTTTCCCGGGGTTTCTCTGTTCATAGAATTGCCTTTTCACTTGAATTTTCGGCACTTCCACTCGTCTCCCTTTTATCCTGCTTCCTCTAAATGCCAGGCATTCTGGAGATCATTGTGTGCAGCTCAAGCGCTGACAAGTCAGGACTCGGCCTGGTAGACAACAGGCTCAGCACTTCTCCCGCTCCGTCCATCCCCTATCCTCCAAACGCAGAGAAAATGAGCACCCAGGGCAAAGCTTTTTTCCCCTGTCATCCACCCATATACTCTGCTCATGGGGGCAGATTTCCAGGAAGACAGGCCAGAAACAGATGACCCAATGACTTCATGTCAGCTTTGGCCTCTCCCTCCCTCCCTCCCTTCCTCTTCAGCTTTCTCCCACTGAGTCTTAATAAGAAGGTATGTTCAAGTTCCATTCGTCAGCATGTCCAACTTCTGACACTTTAAATTAATCGCCACTGAGCACCTCTTCTCATTTTAAGTGAAAATACAACAGAATTACTTTTTTACACAATGAAATACACACCAACATTCAACCTTTTCCAGGGTGCCAAATGACCAGGATCTGACTCCGTTACCTACCACTTCCTGTAAAGGCCCCGCCTCACTCGCATTGCACTACGCTGTCAAAACAGGCTTCCTTCTCCTACTGGCTGATGGGAAACCATCAAGTCCTTTTATAGGCTGTGGCCGGAGCAGTGGGCGGGAGCAGAAGTAGAAGCAGAGCTCAAAGAAGCAGTGGTCAATTCCCGGAGGGAGAGACTGTAGTTACATAACTGTGACAGGATTAAGACAACACCCTAAACACACAACAGAACACAAAAAAAGGGGTCAAAAAGAAAGAAATGTTAAGAGACTGACAGGAGACATGTCCAGAAAGGAAGACAAGGAAAAGAGTGAGGGAGGGGCAAGTGAGGCATCGGCTTTCCTCGTGAAAAAAATTAAGAGGAAATGGCGATTTTACAGCCAGGTCAGGAGCTGTGGGAGAGCAGGTCCACTGTGCGTGAACGAAGCTCTGATGGGAAAAAAAAGGTTAATTGGTGCAAGGTGGAAGATCGCCTGCATCAGACCCAAGCAGAGGAGCAGTTTGCCAACACACACACACACACACACACACACACACAACTGACTGACAACCTTGTAATCTGATGAAAAAGAAAGCAATTTGGTGTCATTAAATCAATATTCTGCAATCTACTGTTGGTGCACGGCGGCACTGACAGCAATCTATCAGCTGAGAAAAGGGCAGGGAGAGAAGACAGGAGAAGAGAAGGGAGTGAATGGGGATGGGATGGGGGGGCTGCACGTTGAGTGTGTGTGGAGAGAGAAATGCATGGAATCCTAATTGTGTTATTGCTCCAGAACAAACATTAGTCCTGCCTGCCATACCACAGACAGCAGGCAGTGAGGGAGTGTGTGTGTGAGACAGAGAAAGGGAGAGATAATTCAATGAGTCCGGCAAATGAAGAGTCAACCTAAGAGAGTTCGAAACAAGCTCTCCACTTTTTTTTTCTCTCCCAGTGGCTATTCACGAAGGCAGAGCGCTTACAATCGGCTCTGTGTTAGCTGTTAGCTTCTCATAAGGACGGCCCAGCAGCTAGCTCCAGCAGATGTGTGCATCTGCCAAACGAGCCCTCCCTCCTGCAGCTGCACAGCTGTGGGCTGGCCGTGTGTGTATGTGTGTGTGTGTGTGTGTGGGGTTGGGATGGGGGCCAGCAGGCAGTAAACCCACAGTAGAGGCCCTGACAGTCCAACGCCTGCCACGTAGCAGCAACGTAACTCCAGAGGAGAGGAGACGAGAGATGTATTCTCTGTCTATGTGTCCCGTGTGTCAGAAAAAGACACAAGCAGAGGGGGGACAAAATAATCAAGCGAAACAGTGTGTGGGGAGCATAAACAAACAGTCGAACGCAGGGAGACAAGCTGCCTTTGTGATACCATATATCCCAGAAAACTGCCGTTTCCACCAATTACATCAACCAGGAGGGCCAGGCTCTTGCCCTTCTCCTCGCCATGAGAGCTCTTTTGACTCGCAGATGTTCGATGCCTGGTTCCATGAACTGGTGACCACACGCACGCTCAAACAACGTAATAGTTTACAGGCCGGCGAGAGCATAAACAAAGCCCGCCCCAATCTCCATCGATTAAACCGGCGTCATCGCCTCCGTGACTTCCACCGGCCTCGTGGATGCGCCTGCCATCCTCATGCCTGGGACTGCCAGCATCTCCAGCTTTGACCCTGCTGTCACTAAGCCAGACTGCCTTCGGAAAATGCTGTGTTTTTCGGTGCTTGTGTGTGTTTAATAGAGAGGAAGTGGCCATTCACCCAGAAGCACATGAGCATGACTCACTCCTCTCCATGGCGGTGCTTCCAGATTTTTCTTCTCCTTTTGTCCTTTTTCCTCCCCCTCCTCCCCATCTCTCTCTCCCTCTCTTATTCTCATCCTGCCCTCCCTCTGTCCTCCTCCCCCGCCACGGTTCAGTCTTTTCTCCATCAGATCTAGAGAAGCTGAAGGCTGAGCACTCTGCAGCCCAGAGAGAAGCACTGAGCTCTGAGGGGAGCTCACAGAAAAACCTCTCTAACGCTCTCCGATCTCCACGGCTCAGTCAGGCCACACACACGGAGGCCAGATCCACGGGTCTGCTGGAGCGGAGAAGCATACACAATCCGCCTCGATGCCAACCTGACAAGGACAACTTGCAAATAACGTTATATAGGAGCTGGGGTCAGTCCACCAACCCGCAGCATTCAAGGACTGTTAAAGAATTTAATTGGAATGAAATCCTCACCCTGCAGCAATTCGATTTTCTAAGCACAGAAACATTTCTGTCCTTTAACCTTTTGACCAAAATGCAAAAGAAAAGCATGCCTTCAGGGGTCCTTGCGTCCTGCTAGCTAGTGCATTTCAAATTGGCATTTACCTGCGGATAGAGAGTGTTTGTTTATTAAACTTCCTGATAGTCAAACACAAAGACACACACAAAAAAGGCACTGATAAAAAAAAACTGTGGAAAGACAGACAAAAGCATAATAACCGGAGAAATGCAAGCAGTTATGGACTTTTTTTATACTAACAGTGATTTATGCAATTAAGTACATTCTCTTAAATATAATTTTAAGGTACTTGTACTTGGAGGCAAATAAAAATTTACACCACTTGATTACAGCTGCTTCAGAGCCAACTCTGATAACTGGGAAATTATGAAGATTGGATCTGACAACTGACCAGGATGATAAGCATTTAACCTAGTTCATACCTGCACATGTCAGGTTTTGAAATACATGTTATGTCAAAGTATTGTTTCCCCTTCACTAGGTATTAAGATGGAACAATCAGGTTGAAAAAACACTTCGTCACACAAGTGTAATCACAATGCGACCCAGACTGTGGGCCGCACAGAAGGCCGTACACATGTATCACACTTTTATTTACATCCCAGACATGACACTATTATGCCTGTATGACATTAGACCCCACCGGCTCTGCATCAGCTCAACCCGCCGACTTCCCCTCCTCTTTCTTTTATTACTCTGAAATGCTCGTAGCTTACACGTAATAGAGCCCTTTAGCATAAATGTGATTTTTTTGCCTGCAGAGCCGGACCGGCTTCAAGTGCAGGCTCCGGTGGGGCAGCTCGCGCGTTGTGTATGGCTCTCACGGTCGCACAGGGGTTTCACAACAAAGCACCAGTGGCCAATGAACATCAGTTATGGTGTTCTTTCACATTTTCTGTCCCACTTCCAGGCTTAACCTGTCCCTGCCCTCCCCTCCTCCTCATTTGCTTCCCACCCACCCCCACACTATTGCACCTACTTACCAAACAACCCATCAGCCTTCAAAAGA
>KV751360.1:3067111-3091197 GCA_001698575.1 Mola mola
ATGAAGATAAGACACACGTAGATGTGATGTATTTGCTGTACCCCTCATGCAGCTGCTCATTTGCAGTCTCCTCCGCCACCAATATTTCATATTCTTCTGAGGCATATTTATCCCAGTCAGATGGCTCTGGGCCTTCACTGTCAATATCCTGGAACAAGACACACACATCAGTATTTCACAAAGTTTTTAAAAAATCATGCAAATTACAAAATAAAATAAAGCACACAAAAGAAAGTGGCTTTAAAATACAGAAATACATTGAGCATCCAATCTTTTAATGGTAATGGAAGAATTTTGAAGAGGTGATAACAAAAAAAAAAAAAAATTGACACTAACATACTGTAGTATTTGGAAAAGTTCTATCGGCTGATATAAAATTACACTGCTGTTGTGTCATTGTCCTGAACCTCACTGAGCTGACAAAGGAAAATAAGAATCACCACTTGTTGGGAAAATGTTTTAATCACATGTCCTTGTTTAACCGTTTTCTGTTTCATGCTTCATTCACTGTGTTTGAATGCGGATTCCACAGCCCTATTTCAAATTGAGCGCTCCTGCGATACAACTGAATATTAAATCAAAGAGATGCAACGTCACACCTTTTGCACAGCAAATGGGTCTCTCTGTTCGTGGTCCAGGTATTTCTCCAGGTTGAAGAAGGTGTCGAAGAATATGTGGGCCATCCGGCAGCGCTTCAAGTCACTGAGGGTTATCTTACCTGGAGAAAACAACACATACCCAAACAAGCGCATGTAGAAAAACTTTCTTATGAAGAGAAATCACAGAGAAGACTAAAGGCGACATTTACCCTGGTTCTCAGGTTTGACCAGGTCGAGCATCTGGCAGAGCAAATCCTGGAAGGGCAGCGGTTCGATGCCCATTCTTTCCATCCTCTCACACTGCTCCTCGTAGAAATACTCCAACTCGAACATGGAGAGGACGCCGTCACCATCCGTGTCCATGCAGCGGAACCAGTACTCTATACTGGAGAGGGAAAGGGCACACAACAGAAACACACAAAGTTCAAATAGAGAACGTGACAACAAGGTGACATGTAACAAGTTGAACATGCACAGAAAGAAATCTTGAAAATTCTGCTCAGACATATTCAAAGGTGCTTTTAAAGACACTCAAGGTCCCATTAAAGCATGAAGAGAAAGAAATATATCATTTAAAAAAAACAACAAAAGTAACAATAGTACAAATATACAGTGCAGAGACAAAAATGTGTCATAAACCAGCAAGTACACATAACCAAAACAATAAACCAGTTAAAGTAAGACGGGGTAGTAGCGGGTAGCAGAGGTGGGATGATTAGCGTGAGCATGCTTGTTCAAAGATGTTTTATGAGCAGTTTTGAGTTCAGGATGTAAGAGGGCAGAGAGTTCCAGAGTTAGGGAGAAGGCTCGGCCACCGAATGTGCTCAGGTTAATGTTTGGTAGTGCCAAACGTGAGGGATTGATTTACTGAAGGAGATCTGTGAGATAAGTGGGGAATAAATTAGGAGGAGCCTTGAAAGTTAATAACAAGAAGCAAAGTTGAATCAGTAGGTGAGTGAGATGATTTGTAGATTTGCATCTTGTTATTATGCGTGCCACAGAGTTTCGAATAAGCTGTAGTTACGAAGGAGTTTACCGGGAATGCCAGCAAGGATAGTGACGAGGATTTTAATAGAGTTATCACCTGGTGGGATTTTTCTTGTCTTCTTCGGAGATGAGGAACCAAACGAACTCGGCGTAGCTCATCCTGCCTTCTCTCTGCACGGCGTTGCCCCTGGAGACGAGATGAAATAAACACTGAGCTGTGCTACTGCCGCTGGGGTGAGGGACTCATCTGTTTGTTCATGATCAGTGTTTCCGCTTACCGAGTAACGGCCCCTGAAAACAATCTTTCGATGATTCTGTTTGAGGACGCTGTCAGAGGAAAGAGAGAGAGAGAAATGAGCACACCTTTTCAAAGTCACAGAAACAAATGGATTTGCTTGTAAACTGTTGCGCACACAGCAAAGTTTCTAGCCTCCGCTCTCCGGGGACTTACCGTGGTCGTTGTACCTCGACAGGTCCTTGGGGTCAATGTAGAGGTCATGATCGGTGTCCAGCTCCCAGAACTTGCAGTAGATGACGTAGAAGTGTTCGTAGGAGAAGTAGTCAGTGATCTGGTTGATGTCGTCTTCTTCTTCCAGCAGGGCCAAGGTCTGAAGGAAGTTGCTCCGCCGCAGCTCCATCATGGTGATGCGGCCCGTCCACGAGCGATTCACCACATAGAATATCCGCTGGATCACCTGGAATAACAGAGCCATCGAACGGGACCGATCAGCATGAGCGAATGCAGCCAAATTAACTTGAATAAAATGCCACCACAAAACAGGAACAACAAAAATTGCATGTTTATTCAGTAGGGTTAGGCTGATATTAATCGCTTTGTTTTTCCCCAAAAGGCAACTGATTGCAAAACAGTAAAACACAACATTAAAGTGCATGAAAATATCATAAATGAAAAAGTCCAGAGTAAAACTGAGAGATAGCAGAAGGTACAAAACAACTGTGTAGGTTAGTTTCGGCTAACAAGAATCTAGAAAGAGCCATCAGTCGGGATGAAAATAGCATGAAACTTGCATGTGACCTATACAAGCCCTGTCAGGGGGACTTTTTAAACCTGTTCCTCATCTTGTCATGTGGGACACCTCCCAAACGTCACATGATCCACCTGATATTTCTGTCCTCATTCATAATGCGAGGCACCTCTTTAGCATACAATGGAAACAGCGAAATCCAGGCGCCCTGTCTGTGAAACACTACACTTAAAGGGCGGATTAGCACCCATTTCCTGGTACACGGACCTCCCAGGGCTACTAACATCCCACACAGTAGCAGGTCAGATAGCCTAAACTGAAGGAAGTGTCTTAATATGGGCATGTTGTTGGGTCAGGGTGCCTCCTCTGTTTTTATTCGGGCGGAGGAGGGTTTCCTTGACGTCGTCACACACTGCATCTCTGCCCTTTGTACACTGAAAGACCTCGATTAAAGCACGTGTAGCACAAAACGCACGTAGACACACACAAAGTGTAATGCTAAGGTTACTAAATGTGCGCACATACAGAGACGATTACGTAGGAGGAAAACTAAACAGTGGACTGTTAGTAAAATGTACTTAGATTATCGAGAGTGAAGCTATTTAATAAATGACCACTTTGAGAGTGTTTTATTTCTACATTTCATGGGTGGTTTATATTTACTCATACATTAACATTATACTGATGAAATTAGAGTAACTGCAAAGTTTACGAGTACGTCTGTGGTGTTTTAGTGGTATTCAGGTAAAAGATCTGAGGCACCCTGATGATATCCTTTAAAGAGTCATATTTCGCATCAGAAGAAGGGCGCTTCTAATCTCTGGTTTCCTTTTATTTTTGACTTTTGGTCGTCTCCTTAAAGAGCAACTGATCTACTGAACAACTAAATATTTGATCTGTAAAATGTGTTATTTGTACAGGAGATAACGCTGTCGGAGTGCTGTAGTAGAGTAAAAATGTACAATATAAATATACAGAAAAGCATAATATTATTAAATGGAAATTATTTGGTAATTTGGTAAAACTGTGCTTTATTAGATACGGTGAATATATATACTCAGTTCCCACCATTAGTAGAGTGTCACTTGTATTTGATTTTGTGTTGAAATCAATATTTGTGACTGCTAGGACAAAATTGATAATACTTTATGTAACAATGTCTGACATTATGACTTTATTGATATAACACTGCACATTTATATTTGTACTTTGCTTTATCTCGACTTCTCTTCTCTACTGATTTAATCGTCCCTCTGATGCTTTTATTAAATGCTATCTGACTCTATTGCTTTACGTTGTTTCAAGTGTTGCTATCTCCTTTTTTAAAACGTATTTACTATCTTACTTTCTTACTCTTTGTTTTTGGGTTCTAGAAAAGTTTGGGTTGCTTGTGGTTTCTTACAGGTTTATATGCCCCTGCTGCCCCTTGGGTTATTCTGCCATTCTTTTCATGTGTGTTTTCACTTTTGATATTCAATGCCCTTTGTAAAACCTTGTTTTTAAAGGTGCAATATAAATAAATACAATAAACAAATACTTGTACAATAGTCATAACCTCACAACCATTTAAAAGCTTGAGACTAGATGGTAGCAGCAGTTTACCGTTGTTATGTAGCGGGAATGGAATTCAGGTGCATCCTTCAGAAATGTGAGGCCCGGGTGCGTATCCACTATGTCCTGAGCAGACAAACACGAATAGGAAGCAATAAAACACTGAGAGAAGTTTGTGGTAAACACAGGAGGGCAAGTGGTGGAAGAAACATTCAGACCCTTCACTTAACCATAACAACTATAAACACATTGCGAAAAAAGCTAGGCTATCTATGTAAACTGAAGTGAGCATAATCAGGAGAATGTACTTAAATTAAAATCTACTGATTATTTTTTTCCCCAATAACCGATCTGATATTTGTTTTAAAAACAGCCCAAAATGGCACCAACAGATGCTTGTTTTTGTAAGCAATATTACAAACTGATTTCTATGCAAAAATCTTGCAGTGTGATAAGTTACATTCCAGCCCTGCACTCAGTGAAGCATTCACCTGCAGGAGAGGAATGAAGTCCTCCTGTTCCAGGTAGTTACAGCTGGGTTTGGCCAGCAGCGAAATAAAACGTGAGGAATCATCGTGGCAGCTGTGCAACAACCTGGAGAGGAGAGGAGAGGAGGAGAAACATCACAAGTCAGTCACTCTTACAATAACGTATTTGTACCACCTAGATGGACAACGTGCTCTTACTTCCTCCACATTGCAACGAAGGAGTGGACAGACACGAATCCCGTCCTCTCGCCACTGGCTGCGTAAAACATGGGGGCCTTCCAGTAAAGTGGACATTCGCACGCCTGGACAGAAACACAAGCAACACTACCGTTACCTTTCCCTGCAGAGCAAAGTCTGCTTCCTCCAATTGGTGATCACACCGCTTGGAAGGAGAGTGGCAGCGAACGAACAACATCACTGTGTGCAATTGTTTCTGGACAAAATAATCCATCTCCAGTTCGTTGTTTCATGGAGCGAGTGATGACAGATGATAACACTGATGATAATCTCACTTGTTACTGCAAGGTAATGTTGATGCTGATCTCATTATCCTTAAAGTTTTCACTAAACTATAGGTTAAAGGTGAGGTGAGGTGAGGTCAGACAGACTGTAGAGTTAATAAATATTTCATTAGTAAGTAGAACAGTGTGCCTGAGCTCTTTGAAATGTTTTGTCACATTAGCATGTGCGGCGTGTGTTTTCTGTCTAACAACTGCCGACCTTGGCGATCTTGCCCATTTCATATATGTCGGCCTTCTCCTCCTCGAACTCGGTGAAGGCCGTCTCTACGGCAGCGATGGCTGCGTCGTGGTTGGCGACCGGGCCCATGGCAGGGAGCCCACGGGGGTAGTAGAACCTGGGAACGTTGATGCCAGGCGGAGGAGGTGTGACTATGACAGGGGCCGGAGGAGGGCTGGGCGAGCGCGGTGTGGGGGCAGGCGAGCCCGCGGCCACAGCGGGGGCCGGCGGAGGTGTGCCTGGTTTCTTCTCCGGTTTGGATTGGACCTGAAGCGTGGGAAAGAGATGTTAAGGGTGAGTGCCTGTGGTGTTATGTTCTTGCACCATGTATTTGCAGTTCCCTTAATATGTAATCACTTCATTTGATCTGGCTTATTATCTTACATCACAGCAACCACACAGTATAGAAGACACCTGCTTTTATTTTGCTCCAACCTCAACTCCTTCCAGTCATTTTTATTGGAAGTAACTGCATTAGAAAAGTATTACAAATACAATCCCCACATCATTGTATGAGGATAAAGGGCCAGTGTAAGGGATGGGCTGGAAACTCCAGGTGACTCATAAACAAGCATGCAAACAACAAGGGACTTGTTTTACACTCAGCGCTTTAGACGGATTTAAATGGCCTCTGAGGAAGGTCTCAGGTGGCTTGAGGCAGTAGCAGTCAAACTGTGCTGGGTTTAACTTAATTCAATCTCTGGACCCTAAAAGGGATAAATAAACAGCACGTGTGCCAACAGTAGCACTGTGGTTATTGACGTTTGAGCAAGCCGCGGTGCACCTACAGTACGTAAATACAGGAATTTAAGTGGGAGCAACCTGAATAATCAGTAATGTAAGCACGAGTGAATAGTATTAGTATTTAGTCTTAAATTGGGAAGAGCTGTTCCACAGAAATATCGATCTTATGCTTCCATAGCATTTCAAATTACAATTTTAGATTATATTCTTGACTAAGTGGAGATCAGAAAAACAGAGGAAATTGGTTTAGAGAGTTTCGTGTAACAGATCAAAAACAATGAACCCATGTATTGTGGACTGCCCTGATGAGGTGAGGTGAATGAGACCTGATTCAAAACTACTCTGCATCACTGAGCAGGAGCTCCCTGCGGCCCAGGGTGTTCGGTGCTGGTCTTGAGGGCATTCATAGGGTGTGCTTACTGAGCAGGACAGCTGTAGTGCCCCCGCCCCCTCCCACACTCCTTCATAGAGTTCATTTTATCACTCTATTCCTGCACCTCCCTGTCCTATTAATAACCCGCTGGTATCTGCTTCAGAATAGTTTGTCGTCCCTGGCATGTCACTCTGTTGAATGAGAGCAGCAGGATGGCTCTACTGTATGCGTGTGTGTTGTAATAAATGAACACGGCCCATGTAAAGAGAGCGAGGGAGCAGAAAGCATCTGAGCGTATTTAACATGAGGTTGCAGTTTGCATGCACCACCTCGGTTTGCGTGCTCACTGCATCGACTGACCTGCTGCTGCTGGAAGGATTTGAGTCTCTTTTTGAAGCGTGAGGGGAGGACAAAGTCACACCCCCTGGCCAGAAAGGCCAGCTCCCCCCTCAGGTCAGGGTCCCGGCGTAACGACGTCTCCTTGATCATCATGGTGGGGGCAAAGACCAACAACCCCCCACCAGACACGACCACCGGTGCGGTGACTGACACAAACACCGGCCCGTTCAGCAAACAAACAAGGAAACCGAGTGGACTGTAGCAGAGAGGTCCACTTCACTGTTCAGATATCCAGCGACCAAACACGTCAGGAAAGCATGAGTGATTTTAGACGAAACGCCCTTCAATAACTCACATTCACAAAATCCCTCCCCTTCGGACTCCACTCATGCGTACAGGCCTCCAATGCAATAATCCAGCAGTGTGTCTGTGCAAAGAGATGCTCCTCAAGGCGACCGCGCGACCGTGCAGGGCAGCAGGCAGAACCATGGTACTGGGCTGCTTTATGGCCACTTGCAGCCCCAAACATAAGCTGCCTCTCTGGGGCAGAAAAACCTCCGGTGTCCCCCAATCAGGTCTGGATGCATGTGTTTGGTGCAGTCGCGCTGGTGCCTGCTGTGCCAAGCTGAGCTCTGACAAACTGCACTGAGAAACATGAGCCATGCTGGAGTCTGGCAACACACACACATACTCAGAGCAAACCGGCTGTCCTGAGTATTAGCATGGAGGGGGCAGGGGTGGCAGGGGGTATAGAGATAGTTCAGCCATTTTGAATATCTTTGCTTTTCAGGGCCTGAACCCTGGTCCGGCCCTGCCTTTGCCTAAAGTCATCTAGCGGGAAGTTACAACTCAGAGTTGGATCACTTGTATCGAGGAGACAAAGCTTTAAACGGTCCTCCAGCACGAGTGCAAAGAACAAGCGAGCTGAAATATTTTTGTAACATAGCAGCATGGGAGGGAGTGATGAATCAGCGGCCGAAGCACCTGTTGCTGCATCTGTTGACATGTGGTTATTTCACAAGACGTGCTCGAAACTTAAGGCAGTGTTCCCTCTGGCTCAAGCTTCAAAATCCAGGAGTGCAAGAAGTCACTCATGACCAGAGCTGAAACTTAATTATTATTGTTTATTGTTTATTTAACCATTAGTTGTTTCACATATTCACTTGCAATATTGCAGCTGCTTAAATGGTGGCGTGAGTGCTGCGATCTAGCACCCAAAGACATTGAGCTTACCGATTACTGATACACTGAGAAAAGCAGCAAATCCTCATGAAAAAGGTTGCAAATCTTTTTTTTTCTTTGCTTTTGATCAGTTAAACGCCTAATCATTTTAGTTCTACTCTCTACAGACTTGTAAGTAAAAAGGAGAACATGATTGTACCTGAAAATGTTGCAACGGTTCATCATGTCTAAATTGCAAATACCAAATCCTTTATCTGCTAGGAAGCCCACACTCTTCCCCATGTAGCCAGCAGAGCCAGAGCAGATCAACACTCCTTCAGTGCCAAGAAATGCACATCTGAACCTGACAGTGCAGGCCGGGAGTGCACAAGCCTGGCCTATTTTGAACTCGATTACAGCAACACTAAGACACCATGTCATGTAATTGTTTACACATACTGTGCCGTGCGCATCGATGCCTGACGCTGACTGTCAAATAAAGAGAAATGGACAACTTCTCAGAATCTGTTGGTGCAACGAACACAAATTCCACTGCGGTCGCGCTTGAGAGCGGATGGGGATTCTTGTGCGCTCTGGTGCTATAATGAACTCGTCTGGTAGTTTGGTAACAAACATGTAACATGTATCAAAAGGATTTACGTTGACATAAACGCAACGCTGCTGTGGGAACCTCAGGGAACTAAAAGAAGGATTTAAAAAATCCTTATATTTCATATTTTGAGGATCTTGTCCTTCTTCAACCTGCATTTCTATGTTGCTTCATCCTTTGGAGCTCCTCCTCTTGTTGTGATTCAGGGTATCTAATTTCTCACAGCAGACCTGCAGAACTTTTCCAAACGCACTCGTGTGTGAGCGACTTTCCACATAAATAAGTGAGTCACCTTGAGTTTTAGGGTAATTCCTTTCAACTCCCTGCACGCCTAACTGGACTATTTGGAACAACTAGACTTTGTACTTAGGCCAAGGTCACATACCGATCCCACACACACACACACTCCCACAGAGTCACATTGTCTTGTTTCTGGCCACTTCTTGCCTCAACACTGCAGGCTGAAACATTATACAATCACTATATCACGTCTCTCAACAGATAAGCACCATCTGATGTGTGCCAGCCTTTCATGTCATGTTGAATCCATCAGTGCACACTCGGATCGCTCAAAGTCCGTTACCACAATTCCCTCTGCATCACCTCATGGACTGCAGCGATGCCCTGTTGATATCATAAATCTCAGAATAAAGAGACGTGTGAGTGAGTGCATGTAAAGAGAGCTAGAGCAGATGCCACTGGGCAGCTGTGTGCTCTTATCCTGTCTGACTGACAGTCGATGTAACCTTGCCTCCTGAAAACCCTCCGCTTGGTCCTAAAACCAGACGCTCATTCTCAACTTCCCTCCAGCCTTTAAATATCCATCACAATAGCTGGTAAAACTGCAAAACAATGTAAAAACCCCTAATTTAGCCAGGGAAGAAGAGAAGGTGGATGTTACAGGAGCATTTAAGGATTCTGAGCTGTTCCACTTACAGTGTGTGGGACAGTAGTTGCAGTCTGCTCAGGCTCTATCAACTTTATGTATCTGTGAGTGTTTACAGCTTGCTCAACCTGCACCATGTCAGCAAATTAAAACCAATCAGATTTCATGATTAAAATTAAAAAGAAACTGCAGATCACTTAATGGAAAAAAAAAATTAAATGTGCAACCCTTTAAATTCGTTCCCTATTGTACTGACATACATAGCACTCAGTTATAGGCCACAATCTGCTATCACTTCCAAACAACCCTTTAAATGGCTAAAGCGAAATGAAAATGTGATCCAGTGATGACACACGTAACTATGCTGCACTTGTTTTCTTCTGATTAGCAGGGTGATCAACATATCAGTGATGACCTCCCTTTAAGTTCCTTCACAATGCTCAGATGGAAGGAGAGAAAAGCAGGTGACAGGATTCCGCCCCTCATTTCCACATTCGTCTCACCCTAAGGAGGTGGTGGTGGTGGGGGTCGTTCAGGAGCTGGGCAACAGGTGTGTGCCAGTGTCTGCCGAGTGTTACGTCTGCAAGTGCTCTCCTCCACCCACCCACACACGCACGATGGGAAGCAGGGAGGATCAGCTGTCCAACAATGACTGTTGCCTTCGTCCAACTGTTACATGCATGCTGAACGTGCACACGCTCCCTCCTGAAGGGTTTCATTAGCACAGATGCACTCATACATGTGTCTGAATCTTTAGCCATATGATTTGTGTGGGTGCACATATGCCTTCATGGACTCAGGTAAGAGGAACTGCTTCTTCCCCTCTTCCAAAGAGGTATGATAGTGTGAACAGAACAATTTCCTAAACACTCACTCCCACACACCTGCTGTGTTGAAGTGGCTCTCTGCTGTGGGTAAAACTATCAGTCTAAATATAGCAAACGATTTCACGTTTATTTCTGCTTCAGGCACCGGGCAGATTTTCACGCACATATACTGTAAACACGTGACAACACACAAAAAGGTTGGAAAATATATTTAAAAACGCAATGAATTAGAATTTGCAGTCAAGTTTGTTTATGATTGAGCGTGTGACTGAAACGGCTCAGTCACATTAAACCCATTACTTAAGGTGTCAGAAAAATGTGTACTTATCTTATGCTTAACAGAAAAGAGCTCAGCGTACTAGAACATAGCATGCAGACAGTGTACTGTCCAGGACTCAAGGCCAGCTCCGCTGACGGAACGTGAGACCTTACAGACAATGCTTATCTGACTTACTTTTCCTTTCTCATGTATAGGGACCACCCTTAGCAACCGTTCTAGCTTAAGACCTCAGACAACTCAGCGCCGCCATGCTGACTTGTCTCCTTGCTGCAATTTCCTTAAAACTCTTGCCTTGACTCCGGATGACTCTGTGCTTCATTTGAGCATTTTTCAGTCAGTACATTAGTACAGTAATCAGACATTTTAGTGCACAAATTCTCTATAAACACACAAAGCTAAAAGAAAGTTATATTTCTAATGTAATATCACTACTGTACATGTGATTTGACTCTTTAAACAAGATACATGTCAAAATTATTCACACATTTTGAATTTCAAATAATACAGGAAGTAAATTATTGATGCATTGCAAGCGTTTGTTATGAATGTAGGCCGTATATTTTTATGTAATGTTATTTTTGATAGCAGTGGACCTGACTGCCCTCTACAGGGAAAAATAAGGTTTCATCTTGAACTTGAGCTTGAAACTCCCTCGTCTCTGCCATTACACACACGTTGACTCGAGACCATGCCTGCCAAATGCCATCTCCATGAACGCAACCCTTTCCCCGGACTGATTGGTGGGCGCAGCGCTCCCAGGGTTATCGTGCCAACAGCAGGAAGCGCCATCCACATCGCCGCTCAATTCTTTATTCCGCGTCTCACTTCCTCTCAAGAAGGACACACACATGAACACGAGCGCACACACACATACAAAGTGCTAGATGAAGTGAATCAGAGGAGGACAACATGGGAACAGTTAGAGACAGCTGCTCACTGAGTGGAATACAGGCTGTGCAGGAATAAAAACATCACAGAACCACAGCAGCCAAATAGTAAAATAGCTTTTTTTTTTTTTTTTAGTTCTTATTTTACATCAGCACATAAGTTGAAGAATGAATAGAGATATGTTTAATCTCTATTAATAATAGCACTTTGTGATTTGGTTTACACGCAGGCAATTGGCCAGAAAACACAGAGCAGGTACTGTGTATGAGCCCAAATGCAGACCCCCAGACAGGGCGGATAACAGTTCATTTATATTCATTAAGGATAGGACAAACTCACAGTTGACTGGAAGGCAGTGATCAAAACCAGGTGGACAGAGGAGTCTAAAAAACAAATCCACTTAAAACACAGGAAGGAAACCAAAATTCGAAAACAGTCCAAGGTCCAGATGCCAGAAATCCAACAAACAATAAGACAGAAAAACACAAGGTAACACAAGAACGGGGCCAAAACAAAGGCAGCCAAACAATCTGACAGAGAACAAGGACTTAAATACACAGGGAGGCGGGAGATAATTGGACACAGCAGGGTGGGAGAGACAAGGAGATACAGGTGAAACAAGGGGAAACGTAAAGACAAAAGGAGAAACAGAACCTTCGAAATAAAACAGGAGACAAAAGAAATGAGCACAAGTAACAAATGGGGTCAACAGCAGGGACTTGACAGGAAACTCGAGACAAACACTAAAAAAATATCGGAAAAAAACTAAACAGAAACATGCAATAAACTAGAAACTCAGAAACTGGCAAGAAGTAACTTCAACGCAAAATATTCAGAATTAAACTGGAATAACTCGAAATCATAAAACAAGAAATAATACTTAAAACACAAGAGCTTAAGAATGAACTTAGAACAAAAGTTTAAGTCATTTTATTTTGATTCTTGCGGACTGTAATTGTACTAAGTTAATGACTGTGATGTAAATATTGGGACTTCTACGCTTCTTGGCAGAGTTGAATGAGGGGGCAGCCAACAGCATAGCATAGCACAGGCGAAAACAACTTGCCAGTCTCACATTAACAAGATGTGCCTACCAGCAAATGTAAGGCTCCCTAATTAACACATTTACTGTTTGGTGGGGTGTCTCTGACAGATTCTTGGTGGTGTGTGGTCATCAGTATAACTCTTGATGTGCTTCTGTTTCAACTCGCTAAGCTGAGATAAGAAAACCAGCTGCCAGCTACAGATTTATATTACACAAAAATGGTGTTAATCTTTTCATCTCAATGTCTGCAAATAAGAAGTGCATATGTATTGTGATGGCAACGACTAAAGACATGCCTGAGTAAAGACATTTAAGATTATCGTGCAGTAGGCATCATTTCTTATCATGTAAATAACAAATCAATATTGTACAGAGCCCCAAATGTCCCACAAAGTTGTATTTTTTTAATCTTGCGTACATTACATAATTAAAATGTGCGCACGTTACGGATCTCCTACACATAAGGTAATTATTTTGTGAAGTCGATGACACGGCCTACATCTGTCCTTCAGTATGCGTAACAAATGATTTCTTCTGGTGACAATCCCGTGTCTAAGGGCTAGAGCAGCAAGAATGTCTTTGTAAGTCATTCCCAGGTGAAAATAAAATGTGCTAAGCTGATTTTTGTCCATTTTATGGTATCCGTGAGAATAGTGCTTAAGTTATAGATGTTTAGCTTGCAAGATAATAATTTCCAGAATTTGCGTGCGTGAGCACACAATATATATATATCACTTTGTGGGAATTTAGGACTTTATTGCCTATATAAATGTATATAAAACTGAAACATGGAAGTCTTTTACACGCCAGTACGTGTGACAACCGAATATGAGCTGGTAATATTAGATGCCAGGCTCTACTCTTTATGCAGTCTGAAAGTATGTAACTTTGTAATACTGTATCACAAAAAGACACCCAAAATATAGAGCAAAAAAATTTAGAGTGATAGAGAGAGGAGAAGAACATTTATGGAAACTTTAACTTAATATTTCACTTCACCGCCTGGAGAGTTGCCCAGCTGCATCACGAAAACAACCCAGTAAATCACCTCCCTCCAACGGAAAAGCAGCCTGTCAACAAGTAATCTCTCATAACAACAAAGCCTGGTCCCTCACTGGCCCCCTTAACTTTTTGTAAATACAGTACATACTGTATATGCACATCACGGCAAGTTTCACATTACCTTCTCATCGCTTTCTTAAGATTTAGGGCAAGTGAGCTAATCCTACATCAGCAATAGTGATGGGCCTCAGTCTGGAGCGCCCAGCCAGTTGTGGCACAGGTCAGGTCCTGTTTCCTCTGTTTTCAAGCGGGAAGAGTAAAGATAGACAGGAATGTTGGGGGGAAGAAATGTGTCAGCGTTGAGAAGCGGCCTTGCCAGTTTTAATAACAAATAATACCAGGAGACAGAGTGAAGTGTAGAAAACAAGCTACAAAACAGTTACGTCATGACCTCTTTCTCCAGACCATTTAGATGCACAAAACAAACCTTTACATATCTATTCCATTAACTTGGAGCAATATTATCCCAGTAAATTATATTATTCAAGCATACAACATACCAACCTCTAGAAAAATTTCCCTTTGACTACTGTTAGATCTTGCACCACCCTTTCATTTCAACACTCATCTATGTCCCAATCACAGAAGAGTAACTGTTTCATCACAGGAAGGTTCCTTCCTTTACTGTCTTTAAAAGAATACAGTCAAAAGCATGTGCGAGAGAGCAAGAGCCTGAGAAAACACACTTTGAGTTGGAGCCTAGAAGACGAGTGTTTCAGATCATCCAGTAGATGGCGCTACAGAACCTCTTCTTATCAAAAAAAAACGCAGACGTGCAGGCACCCTGCAAGCTGACAGAGTATTCCGTGGTACAGTAGGGACGGAGTCACTAGAGGGTAGCAGCTCTCTGCTTTTAGAGCATGCAGGAAGCCACTCACACCTTACGGGTGAAGCCTGGATCTGAAAAAACATTGTCAGTTCCTGCCGCCTCTTATCCCCTTTGAGAGATTAATATAGTGAAAACCGTGTAGGATAACTATAAGCATCCTTTTTAAACGACATTAACAACAGTATAACAGCAAACAGCAGTGGGCGTTCAAAAGCAATAATACATAAAAATGTAGTTGTGCCAACACTACATTATGCAGCTCACGTACCAATTACTTTTTATGCGTTAGAAAATTTAGCTCAAGGGTGTGGCAATATTTATTTAGCAAGGAAAATGCATGTTAAACAACCTCTCTGTTTATTTATCACTACATTTTTTCTCACAGTGCAATCTATTGAAAAAACATTTAGAGTGAGTTCAAAGTGAGAGGGAGGGTGGGAGACTGTAGGGAGATTGGGAGGTGGGTGTCTGGGGGATTGGGAAACATGAACACGAATTCAGACACACCCACAACAACACAGTCAGGACTCTTAAAAAAAAAAAAACCTATAACGCATCCAGGATCCACTTTAACCCCTCTGGTGGCATGACTCCGCGAGGAAGCCCCCCCAGCCAATCGGATTGCACCACTGATATTCTCGGTTAGGGGAGTCCCGGCAGTTACGCACCGTTTAAAAACATGTTGTGCTGGTTTCCATGGTGTCACGGGAGGAGACTCAAAGAGTTACAAAGCAACAAGTCCCACTGAGCTAAAAAGCTTTTCACATGAAAGCGTGGGTGTGTGTGTCAGCGTGCTCGTGCATGCGTGCACAAACATCAGTGCAAATGGACAAACTGGAGCACCCTGCGCTGAGGGCAGCAGGTGGATGCTATCACGGCCTGCGCTTGCACTGGTGATGTCACTGGACTAAATGTGTGACCAAATATCTCCCAGACAAAAGTGTAACGAAGTTCACCACTTGTGTGTGTGCGTGTGTGTGCGTGTCAAAGGGCTGCGTGCTGAGTATTCCATTGTCAAGGCTAACCTTGGACTGTATGAACTGTTTTGGAAAAAGCCCTCTCGCACATAGCAACAGGCCCATATGGACGTGCATTGTGTGCAAGTACAAATGAACGCATTCATCTGTGAGCTCCTAGGTTGAAACAGGGCGTCTTTCCTCACTTGGCCAAGATTCCCGCTGTGAACTTATTTCCTGTGGGCGCAGCCGAAGGATGATGTCATCCTCTGCCAGCCTAGAGTCAACAACTGTATGCTGCAGACCACCCCCCCATACACACAGACACCGACTCCATCCCCCTCCTACCTCCCACTATCTACACCCATTCCTCTTCTTCTCTAACTCCCTCTGCATTCCTCTCTCTTCCAAGTCAACTTCTCATAAAACTAACTGCTCTCTTTGACTTTCCTGTCCTCTTTTTATTACCTTTCTATCTCCACATGTTTCCTCTAATGCTCCTTCAATCCTTTTATCAAGGCTCCCTGGGCCAAATACCAGCAGGTCCAAAAGGTAAACGCTTCCTGTCGTCAGTTGTGGGCACCAAAGAAGAACATTGACTCACACAGTCTGTTAGGACTGTTATTTTTAAGATGTGAATATGTGATCACAGATATTAAAAGATTTTATTTTTATTCCACTAGTTAAGATGCACACCTACAGGAACAGACGCATTATTTAATCTTGTTTCTAGGTTGGCAGATGGACCGCTCGAGTGTCTCTCAAAGTATATAACAAAGTCAATTTGTTATATACTCAACATCTGCCCGTTGAGGAATGGCCCTGTTACCATGAAACAGTCCTTTTTTTTCTTTTAGCCAAGGATATCCCAGTTATCACCACATCCTGTCACATCCTGTTATGAAGGTACAAAGTAGCTGATGTGAAAATTTTAATACCGATAACCGATATTAAAAATTGTGACCGACAGTCGATTTTTACAGATGACAAAGGTACAAAGAGTGAGGGAATCTCTATCATGTTCAGACCAGTTTCTTGTGGGAAGCCCTAAAGCTATAGGATAGCTTCTAGCCTGGAGACACACGTTCAGCTGCAGCTGGCAAAAACAAAGCAGCAGCAGGTTAATTAAGCGATCAGAATGGCAGCTCTGACTGCAGCCATAAGTGTGCACACGTCTATAAATCATGTCTCCATTGGCTGCGCTGAAACAAAAACATACAGATCAAATTTAGGTCCAGGCCATGCGCTCTCAAATATCTCTTCTTATATTTCCCAAAAACAAAGTGAAGGGGAGAGAAATACGGCCCATATGCCTCCGCGAAGCCTTTGACCCGACGGACCACCGACAGATTTAGCCGGTTCCAAGCACAGCATCACTGCTCTGAGTTGCGGCACGTCCCCTGATAAATTTTAGCTGGCTTCCTAGTCTCCATGGAGATTAATGGGTCTCCTCTGACAGGTGCAGAAAGCGGCGTATTAGTCTGTCAGCAGCAGAATGAACAACAAGCACGTGTGCACATGCACACACTCACGCACCGACGAGGATGCTTCTGCCTGTGATCCCACAGGGCTTAGCAGAGCTTCCCATCAAAGCCATGGCAGTGCCAAAGGGAAGCAGCTACAAATCTGCAAGGTGTGTAAGTAGTTGTGTGCAAGGGCATTTTCTCACTTGTGTGTGAGAGGGGTTTGTCTTGTTTATAGTTTGATTGGCACTTTAATGTGCAACTGAGGCAGGAGACGGGGGTTGGCGCTGAGGAATATTAGCATAATTCCCAGAGTGCCAGGGTCGGTTTTGGGTGTCGGAGAGCTATTCCAAACCTCAGCTGTGACCCACAGTAGCATTGGGTCAACTTACCCTTGGGCCAACAAACAGACAGGCGCACGTACTGTATGCTCAAGAAAACACATATATGACACGCAAACACACGTGCAGATGTATGCTTAAGCATGAATACGTGTAAATACAGATACACTTGTACATAACCACGTAGATATGGCAGACAGCCTAAATGCACATGCAACACAAAAACAAACATGGACATAATCTCGCTCTCTGTCACACACACACACACACACACACACACAGGTCCATTTACTCTGTGGCGACAGTGAGTCTGTTAGCGGGATGCCATAGTACAGAGAGGTGCACGGATTTAGGCCTCCTTCACACCTAACTCTGCCAGGGGTAGAGGGGGTTGGAGGGTAACGATATCGTTAACGCTCAGCATGGCCCCCACGCGTACACTCTAACCTACCCCACCTCGGCCCACCCCTCTTACTGTGCTCCAATCAGCACCTCTCATTAGGTCGCTCTGCCCACCACACAGCAACAACTGTTATTCACTGCTCCGAAAATAACCCAGCGGCCAATCACAGGACAGGAGGACAAGCGGTGGTTAATGCAGAGTGACCCCTTTAACTGCAGGTGAAAGAAGGACACTGAGTAGAAAAACAAAAGCGGGAAGGGAGGCAAGAAAGAAGTGGAGAGAAAGAGCAAGAGCTGCAAGAATTCAGAAAGAGTTTACAAGAAATGTGGAGGCAGAGGAGCAGAAAACCAACAACTGGGAAGAAAAAGGGACGGACAGACAAACACGGAGGAGGACTACAATCACATAATGATGTGTTTGGGTGCTGGCTGTTCCGACTGTGGCAGCTACCATGGTAACCTCATAAAAAAGGTGCCCTGCAAGTCATCGGGGCATTAGGTTACACAGCTCAGAAAATACATTTACACACACACACAACACAAACAGCACAGGGAGATTGGTGAGGAAAAGTAAGAATGATGGGAGAATAAATAAATAAGCTAATTAGTAAGGGAAGGAAATATCAAAGGGACCAGGGCTGGGAGAGAGCAATAACTGACAAAATGAATGACTAAACACCTTGTGTAGGTGTTAATGTGTGTTTATCTGTCATACATAATTACCTAAATCTACTAGGTGCTGTTGAACACCCACGTCAGAGACATGCTGAGGCAATTCCCCCCCCCCAATTTCAATGGGGGAAACAAACATATACACACGTTCCAATAACCTTACCCCCTCTTTCCTTCTGTCGCAAAAACCTAGATTAACCTTTAAATTTTCCCCATGGGTGGAAAAGAGTGCACACGAATTTCTGCACACACACAGACACACACACTTACACAGTCACAAAAAGGATCAAAAACACAAGTCAAAAAGCATGAAAAGTCAAATTAGAACCATTTGTAACACGAGCAGCTGCGCGGTTCCATGATTCAGAGCGCTAACATTTTTATTCAAGCCTAGATAGGAAAACTGT
This sequence comes from Mola mola, assembly GCA_001698575.1. Lineage (NCBI taxonomy): Eukaryota > Metazoa > Chordata > Actinopteri > Tetraodontiformes > Molidae > Mola > Mola mola. Next base: position 3,085,746 of record KV751360.1, read on the forward strand.
ATCCGGGTGTTCATTGCAGTTAATGAACGCTATTCATCATGGTCCAACAAATAAAGTGGCATCAACCACGTTGTGTCACAGTGAAAATAACGCCGCCCGGGTGTTTAATATGACATGCATTGAAAGCATTTGAGACTTTCTTTCAAATTGTGTCTATTCCCAGTCCAATGGCGTCAATCATTCTTGTTCCTTATTGTGTAATAAATCAAAGCTGTACGAGATGCAAATATCTTCCAAAATAATGAAACGCAAAGAAGTGTTTCAGCCACAACAAAGTGACGATTGTCAATAGTGGCAATTTTTAGGGCCAGACACCAGCAATTCAAGTTTAAACTTTATTACATAACTGAATTTTAAATATAGTGCGCAAAAACTAAATATCAAATTGTAGTAGTAGTCGTAGTGGGATATTGCAGTATTCAGCAAATCTATATTAATGTCTCTCTTGCTCACAGTTAGCTTGTGCATTTGTCAGCGTCGTAGTGGGATATTGCAGTATTCAGCAAATCTCTTAATGTCTCTCTTGCTCACAGTTAGCTTGTGCATTTGTCAGTACTTTTCATTCTAATGTGTGTTATTCACTTACTCTGATCACCTCTGGAGTTTGCTGAATGAGGAGGGTGGAACCAGTGTCTCTCAATGCAGCGGACTCAAAAGCAGCAATAGTGGAATCTTTGGTGGCTACCACGGCAGGGACTGGGGCTTCAGGTGCTTCCACAGGTGTTGGTTCAACCAGATGCGATGAAGAATGCGAGCTTGCAGGTGTAGATTTTACAGATGGGATGACGGATTTTTGATCCGTCTCACCTGAAGAGGTTTCTGCAGCTTTATCTGTAGCCTCAGGTGTAGGTTCAGGTGTGGGTAAAGGTAGAGGTTTGGAAACAGCATCAGCTGCAGGTTCAGACACTCCAGTGACAGGTGTTGGAGAAGGCAAATATGCAGGCGTGTTTGCTTGGGATTGTTTTGGTGGTATGGCTGGGACAGCGGTTGAGTGGACAGATGGAGTAGTAGAAGGGGCTAGTGTATTTGAGCTCTCCAGAGGGGTGTCAACTCTACCAGTAGTGGCAAGTGTATCCTGTAAGAGCCTCATCACCTCCCGCTCCTTTCCACTGTTCCTCTCTGCACTCCCTGTGCTCCCCGCTCCAGAATCCACCAGCTCCTGGGCAAAACTCTCAATGCTCTCCAGTATCCTCAGCAGCAATGCTCCATCCTCTTCCTCTCCCACCACAGCTTCATTGGTCTCTCCTTGTCGAAGAGTGAGACTCGGGGAAGTTCTGGAGATAGAGCCGTTCATAGCTAGATGGCTGTCTGGTTTCTGCACTTGGAATTGGACCATTTTGGGCCGACTGAGAGCCTCACTGGAGGTGATTCCCTGGCCTCCTTCTCTCTTCCTGGTTTTGGCTGGAAGTGGAGGTTCAGTGTTTCTGGGGTGACTCATACTCTGAGACAGATTCTCTAAGTCCATCAGCAGTTTGTCAATGTCATCATTCCTGTGTAAGACAGATTTGGGTGCTGGAGTTGTTTGTGAGGTGGAGGAAGGCCAAGTCGGACTGCAGCTATTGCTGGCCGGCAAAATATTAGAAGAGTTATGGAGTTTGTGTGGATGTGACAGGTGCATGTGTTGGCCCAGTGTTGGCCCAGTTTTGCTCTGGGTAGGTTTCAACCCTCTGGTTGGGGTGTATGTCTGTTGTGAGACTTGATCTGAGGTATTGTCCACATCTGCTTCCTCTTCCTCAATATAAAGATCCTCCATTGGGGACGGTGGAGGAGTGTGTGTGTATGGTGGGGTAGGGGAGATACAAAGAGGGGATGGAGAGTGTGTTGGAGAGGATCTGGATGGAGAGCATACGACAGATGGTGGAGAGAGTGTGTGCTGTGTGATAGTGGAAGGGGGCTGATGTTGTAGTCCATTGGTAAGTGGGATAGTTCTGGACAGGGAGCTTTGGACCGGACTGGCATGAATGGAATCTGATTTCGATAAAACAGAGGAGGGAGCAGAAGATGAAGTAGAAAAGACAGTCTTTGGGAGAGGAGGTGACTGCACCACATCCTCATAGCGAGGGGGTTGCTCATTGCCAAATATTGGAGAGTATGGCCCCTGCTGGATGGAGTGAAGAGTGCTGACCAGCTCAGCAAGATCATTGTGCCCACTCTGTCCACTGCCTCCCAGACTTCCAATGCCCTCCAGCTCCAGAGGTAGTCTCTTCAAATAGGAGCTAAGACGGGTCATCACAGCTCGATACACACTGTCAGGGCTGGCTCCTCCTTCCTCGGACCCTCCACCAGCTTTGCGTCTGATACACTGCTTGATGATGTCAGTGCATTTCTTTAGGTCTTCAGAGCATTTAAGGAGGATGTCAAGGCAGGCACGGATGTCCTCTCCCCCTGCTCCCCCAGGGCCTGCCTCCATTCGTGTCTTCTCCAGCAAACGGGCAATCAGGTTCTCCTCGCCAAGGGTGTTGAGATAAAGGGAAGCCATTGTGTTCAAACTTTGGTCCAAAGACCCAATACTTGATAGGCTGCTTGATGATCCACCCCCTACTTTAGTGCTGGTTGACAAGGTGCCTGTGCTGCCTTTTAGCTTAGTCTCCTCCAGGCCAGATCCTTTCCCTGGGACAAAAGGTGGCAGGTTCTCATCATTAGACGTAGCCACATCATTTGTCATGCCATTCGTTGGTCCATTTGTGCTGATGTGGGAACTGAAGTGCCCGTAGATGATCTCCAGATCAGTAGAACGACGGGTGAACGAGTCAGGACGGACTTTGCGGCCTTTCCGGAAAGTGACGTGGCTGGAGGGGGACAGGCGAAGCTTGTCAAAAGAGAACTCCTTGAGCTTGCCACTTGCCAGGTTGATAGCCTCTTCGGTAATGTCTTTCAGACTGCTAGAGGAGCTCAGGTTCCCAGTCAAACCCCCGACAACAGGGGTCTTTTTGCCACGCCATGTGGGGCTGTCGTCCCCCACAGACAAATTACCACTGCTGCCTGCCCTCTCCAGACCGCCATTATAAGTAGTATCCATGGTAACACCAATTTTACCATGGTTAGGAAGTTGTTGAGCTGTAAGGTTTTGCGAGTGTATGAGTAAGCTGTTTGGGTCACTGTATGCAGGGTCAGGTGCAACAAGCAGCTCAGAGCATGTGCCGCGATGTGCAACAGTGCAGTCCAGTCCCTGGGACAGCGCCCCACATGGGCCTGAGCAGTGGTGCACAGCATGGGAGTGAGTACGGCGGTCCACAACCACGCTGTTGTAGCAGCTCACACTGCTCACCACCACACGATAGGCTGCTGCCATGGTGACAAATATCCTTCAGGGCATAGGAAAGTTAAAGCAAAATCAAAAACAAAAATAATATAGTTTCAAAAAAAATCCTACTAGATTAAAAAGATTTGTTTATACTCCACAGAGACACAAAAACAGTCGAAACACTGAATCATCTTGCTGAAGAAAAGGTCCTTTAACTCCATTGTGACAGTTTTCAAAGACACACAACGGCGTAGCAAAAACAAAATTTGGCCATCAAAATCTATAAAGAAACGTCTCCAGCAGCAACTTCCCAAGGTAATATCCTTTCATCCTTGCACATAACGATGTTCAAAGTGTTTCACTCTCTCTCAGAAGAATCCCTTGTCTGAGATCCCTGGGCCTCTTAATAACAGCTGTAAGGTTCCTCCTCTCTCCACAGGCACCGTCTCCGTTTCCTGTCTAGCAGCAGCTCATTAGACACTAATGACAGCCATGGAGGAAGGCGACAGCAGAAGATCCAGCTGGGATATCAGCCATCCCTCCATAGAAGAAGCCCCAGGGGCCTAATCCGAGGCCAGCGAGGCCTTAACATTTCCCCAGCCAAGGCTCATCCCCTGGCACTGAGATGTGGGAAGAGTGCCTTATTTTACTAATCGTAGATACTGATGTCCTGACAAAGCTGAGAACCATTCCTTGACTCCAAGACAGCTGCAGAATGGCAGGGGAATGAGCACAGATGGCTGATTGCCTCTTTCTTTCTGTGCATGTGTGTCAGTCCTGTATTTTCTCTCACCCCTCCTGTCTCCCGCTGTCAGCCATGTGTCAGAGGAAGTGTTGGTTTCTGACAGGGGGGACACCACCTGCAAGAGAGAGGAGGGAGGGAGGAGAGAGAGGGAAAGGACAAACAGAGGAAGAGAAAGGAAATTAATAGACAGTTAACAAAAAGTGGATCATTGTGCTCTGTGTCTGTGCATATGTGCACACGTGGAGTTCGGTATGCCCCTTTACTTTCATCATACTCTCCAGCTATCATTCAGATGAAAGTCGATATGAGAGTTTTACCTCTTTGTCTTCAAAACAAATCTTATATCTTCCTGTCACGTCAAACTAAAATACACACATAGACATTATAGAGATTAAGTGGGGGGGGAAATCCCTCTCCTGTCACAGCAGAGCTACAAACAAGCCCTGAGAAATCATGATTGAGTAAAAGAGCAGCAGGTGTGTTACAACAAAAAAACACCTGTTGCTTTCACACTCGCTATGACTCCCCCGAATTATATAATATGTTTGTCAGATTATGTCAGATTGTTGGACCTACAGACCAAATTACAAGTTGCATATTTTCCAAATAAGTGCTAACAGACAGTGAAACATGTTTTTAAATATAGGTACATGCTTATATTGTGGTCATTCTGCTGCAGAAATTCAAATGTTTTCAAACTGAAAACATTTTAGTATGAAGTATTTCACTTTTGGGGAGTTCATATTGGAGAAGCAGAAAATTATGAAAACACAGGTCAAGCAATATGTAGTTAGCAATTTGGTCAAAAAAGAGATAGTGGAAATTATCATTTTTGAATCGCATCCTCAGGTGACCAGACATTTATTTGTGTTTGTACCAAACAAACATGTATTCTTGCATCTGTAGAACAAGAGTTTAAGCACAGGTTAACTCTGCATTATTACTGTGCTCCATGATTTGTCACATTTCTAACATCTGATAACATCACTTAACTGCAGCTTCACACAATTTGAGAATTTGAGAGAGCAAAGCATTCCTCAGAGCTGTGCCCTCACAATCATGCATTCTCCATGTACATATACAGTACAGTAATTGTAACTTCAGTGAATACAGTGAGACGGCACCAATACAGCCACAACCACATGCATGCAGTCAAGTTTAAAGTATTTCAAAAGTTATCAAGGTCTAGTGTTCAAATCAATAAATTGTAAGAATTTTTCAAATTTTTGAAGCATAAATCAAACTATCCCTGCCAACAAAGCCACCATACCAGTTCATACCTGATGCAAGATTTTCAGAATAGCCACAGGAAGAAAGAACAACACAGAAAGATTATTAAAACTGCGAAACAGAGCGTGGACATACGATCTGTAGCGGTTCTCAAAGGAATTATGGAGACGCAGTTTCCAACTCAAAAGGGTGAAAAAGAGCAACTGGGGAGAGAGAGAGAGAGAAATGATTGG
>KV751360.1:3091257-3109309 GCA_001698575.1 Mola mola
CTTGAAATCTGAACAGATAGTAATAGACTATTGTAGGATGGTAATCACACACACATGCACCCTGGCCTATCCACACACACACACTCCTTCCTCCCTGTTGTAGACACTCTGAATATCTCGGATGTAAACAAGCCGAATTGCCTCTCCACTCACATGCTCTGCATACGCCTACTCAGGAACGCCTGCACATGCCTCACTGTCTGTTTACAGAAAATAAAAAAATTAAAAAGGCAGATGATTCACTAGTGGACACACACATTCTGTTGTTTCTTACTGTAAGTTCGTGGCGTCAAAGTGTTGGGTGGGTTTTGGTTTTGGATGTATTTCATGGGGCAGGTTAGATGGGAATGTGTGGAGGTATCAGCTTTCAGTTTCACGTCAGTGATCCAAAGCTTACAGCTTAGAGCAAGAATGCCTCTGGACATGAAGAATGTTGAAAGGAACAAAACAATAAACATTTGTTAACTTGCACAAGTATGTTTTATTGCACTGTTAAAACAGTAAATGGAGAGAAATCTCCTTTATAAAGAAACATACTGCTGACCGAGCGATGGTAACCTCTCAGATTTATGTTAAAAGTTATTGTACTTAAATTATACTTAAGTGCAATCTTCAGCGGAATTTGATCATTTACCCATTTCTCCCTCCAGATTTTATTCCGTGTTAGCGGTTTGTTGCTCTCTCTGAGAGGAGGCAGATTGGCGGGTTGTCTTTTCAAAGTTTCCTTGTGGTTATGTGTAAGAACCTCTTGCCCCTGTCATTCGTCTGCCTCTCCTTCTTTCCCTCCCTCCCTTCTTCTTCCTCCATCTAAAAAAGTCTTTCCTCAACCCGACCTTCCCCAGGAAGCACTGAATCACCGGAGGCCATTTCTGTCACAACCACCATCCCAGCCACTTCGAGAATGTGTGTGCGTGTGTGTATGTGTTCTTTGCAAATGCATGTTGTTTTGCTGTGTGTGCGTGTGCGGGTATTATGGGCCAGAGGGGGCCTCCCAGGGGAAGTGGGTCTTTGAGAAGAAAAAGGCCCAAAAGGAACCCCAAACATGCCTCCGGGGTAAAGAGGAAAAGTCTACATTAGCCCTCTGACTGCACACATACGCACTCACACACACGGATGCAAACACAGCACTTGATGCACAACTTTGCTGTTACTACTGAGATCGGACAGTGAAAAGAGAGAACTGTGCACATATTGAACAGAACCAAGAGAAAGACACCATAGCGACCCTGAGGGTATTAACTTCTGCCCCGGCTACAAAAGAGGGATTACTGGGTTCTTTACAGCGTTACTCTCCTCTGAGAAACACAAACACACATACTCATGAGGAAATTAATGCACAGAGACACACGCAAACATAGAAAAAAACGGAGCAACTTTGAGCAAATCTTTCTCTGATCTTTACTTCACCACTTTTCCTATTCTGTCATGAATTGTTCACTCTGACTTTTAAGTGCCTGTTAGCCTACACACACACACACACACACACACACACACACACACACACACACACACACAACACACAAGCTACACACTCCACACTCGTTTTCTTGAAAACAGAGTCAAACTTTTCCTGCAGCACAGCTGGTTCATCATCTGTGCATCAGTGTGCTGTCTTAGGCCTTTGGAGGCAGAGGTGCAGACAGACAAATATTCTGTGGCAGACAGCTCTTTCCTTGTCAGACCCGGCCACGCTTTAATCATCATTATCATTTTGTGCGTCAGCTACAGCTGTGGGGAAAGTCAGAATGAGAAAAAGATGCAGAGAGCGGGGCCGGCTGCCAATCAGATCATCGAAAACAAAATTAAAAACACTCAGCACAGAGGACATTAAAAATACTCCAGGGAAAGTGTCTTAACTATTTACAGATACTTCTAGGGGTCCTCTCTCTGTCATCCACTATGCATTACTGTCTCTAATAAAGCAAGAAAAAAAAAAAAACAGCGATCATTTTAAACCCAGCAGGAGGTTTCTGTTGAAAGTTCCAGATACACGAGGCTGTCAATCTGTAGAGGAGAGCTGAGAGATTTTGGGGGCCTGGACTGTAAAAAAGAAACAACAAAAACCTGCCTGGCCCACATGGAGACAAGAAGGGAGCTGATCTGCAAACCAGACGTGGCGCACGAGCCAGAACACGGGCTGGAGAAAGATCAAAAGGAACATCTGACACAATTATGGATTAAAGTGTGATTAAGGTTTGCGCTTAAAAATTTCCTACATTTACAAATGGGGAGGATCCCCACAGCAAGAGAAAACAAAAACTCAGGTGTGCTCTCATTTACTTATGTGCATGTGCACACACACACACACACACACACATCTTCACTAATATAGTTAGACAGATATGTAAACAGCATGTGTTTGTTATCAAAACTAAAACCAAACTGAATTTGAACAATGTGTGTGCGTCTGGAATCGACTGGGGGTTCTATCGCTAAATGTTGCCAAACTTTTTGTCTCCATTAAACCCAGGCAGCTAAATGCTCAAATCATTGCACTTTAGAAGGACACACACACACACGCACACAGCTGCTCATGATAAAACCATGTCTGCGGACTTGATAGAGCACGCCCCAGAATAATACCCCGGTCTTTATAGGTCAGAACAGCGTGTCGGGATGAAGAGGACTAAGCCGAGTGCAGTCAGGTCCACAGTTTCTCTGTGAATTCACTTTTAATGTGAACAAAGAACAGCCAGAGAAGATATACAGGACAAGACAATGAGAGTACTGATTTATGATTTTTAGATTTGGCATTTATCCTAAAGTTATGAAAGGTAATTCATCCCTTTTTGTATTACTTTTGTCTACCAAATAGAAGTCAATGTCAGCCAATGGAGAAGGCCAGGCTGTGTTTTGTGAAGGAGAAGTGAAGAACGAGGGCATTGCAAATGTTTCAAACTAAACTAGAGGTGATGTATAGAAAATAATGTATATTCCATTTAACATGGAAAAATTCTAACATTAAATTATTGCCCAGTCTCAGCTCCAATTCTCATTTTTAGGGTTGGACACGATTGCAATTGCTATTTGTGAGGGGGAAATTATTACTTTCAAGCCATTTAAAGAAGGTCCTACATGACTCTACTGACCTGTATAAATCTGCAAAATTAAGTTAATTAATTGATAGGTCAACTGTAATCAAATGACTCATAAAGAAATAAAATGCTCTGAGTCTGCTCAGACTTTGAGAAGGAACTGGCATTTTTATCTATTTCCTAAGAAAATAAAATGCAAACCAGATGAAATGAATGGTTCTAAATGGGTCACAGCCCTGCGCATATTGATAAAGCACAGTGTTTGTCACTGTCTGAAATTGTTCTTTACCTGATCAGCTGCTCCATTCATACTTCACAGCTTCTAATCACTGTCCAATCAGGTGTGTTTATTGTACCACTGTAATCTGACCTGACACTTCTCCCTTCACACGGTCACACATCATTACTTCATCACTGCCACTTCCACCTGACGATACACTGAGTGGATCGAGATTTGGTGCTCCCAGAAGTGGGGCACTGGATTGGTGCCCACCTGAACATGTTTTAAATGCCAAGCCTGGTCAACCCGACATGTTATATATACCTTCAGGCTGCACACAGGAGGACATACATCTTTGAGTTTGTCTGATTCTAAAAGCAGCAAATGAGGACAGTGTCCCGTTTGTACAAAGGTGAAGAGTTTTGTGAGCTGCAGACAGCAGCCCACCCCCACTTGTTCCATCATTTCTCTCTCTCTCTGACCCTTTAATTCCTCTCATTATTTCCCTCCCTGTTTCTCTTCCTCTGACTGGCCTCCTGCTCCTACTTTACAGGCCAAAGACAGCAGAAGTGCACCTCTAACAGTTCTACACCTCCAGCGCTAAACCAGCTGCTTCCCCAGCGCTCCTCACATCTCCAGGAAGGAGGACTGTGTAAATGGCTCAGCACCTCATTAGGAACAAAACAGGACAGCGAGCCCACGTGGACACTCATGCACACGCTTACACACACGGACAATATATTTCTCATTAGGGGAGGTGTTGAGGCCGGAGATGTTTTTGTGCTTCTGAGCAGCTGAGGAAAAACAGTGACTCACATCTTTTCTTATCGTTAATGTTTCCTGGTTGGCCTTAAAAGGATAACAAACAGTATCAGAGTCTCTCTCTCTCTCTCTCTCACACACACACACGCACACACACAAACACACACACACACACACACAGAGTTGGATCTCGTTGTTTCACTGCAGCGGGCAAAAAAACATGTTGCAAAAATGCAACACTGTAGGCCGTGTGAAACGATGCTGATGAAAGCTGGCGTCGACTTCCATCAAAAACATCCAGACCTGCAGTTTGTCTGCACACGCGCACACACACACACACACACACACACACACACAAAGAGAGCAGCAGTACACCCCCACGAACCAGCACTGCTGCTAATTTAAAAAGCACATTTTTATGACGCCATTCGTTTGGCTGTGTCCCTTTAGCCCCCGTAGACACACATGACTCAGTCACACGTGTGCCGCCGCAGGGCACACACAAGACAAAAGGACACGCAAATAAATCTCTTGTAATGTGCCAAGACAGATGACCTGGATTCAGCCAGTAAACCAGCCAGTTGATTCCAGCAGCCACCTACCGCCCAGACCCAAGGCAGCCAGCTGACACCAACGCCAGGAAACAGAGCAGAGAGAAAAAGTGACTATGTACATAGTCAGTGTGACTATGTAGACAGACATGTCTTAATTAAGTTAAAGTCTATTGAAATTAAAGTGTTCAGTTTTACAGATTCACAAGAGATCGTCTGCAGCTGCTGTGTTTAGGATTGTTAAGGTAGAGTACAGAAATGTTCAGACATTGTTTAAGATTCTAAAGAATGAAATACAAAAACGACACACAACAATAATCATCTTTGAGAAACATACATTTGACATCTACATTGAGTTTGCTGACAGGAAGGGGGTGTGTTTAATGAACCGTTACTGCAGCCAGCCAGTTTCTAACCATATTAAATATCATTATATTTTCTACGCAGTAAATGAATTTGAGAGGACAAATTAAGTTAAACTTAAAAAAACTTGAGTTAAATTAAGAAGTTACCTCATCGTGTCATTTTGAGTTAAGTGAACTCAGAACTATACAGCAGTGGAGTCAATTATAAAGTTAAAATCACTATTTTGTGTGAGCATTGTATATGCAACAGATGTTCAGAACACACGATAGAGCAGCGCAAAAATAGCTGATATGAAAAATAGGAAGAGAATTAATTATGAGAAGCAGAGTGTTTGGGCACCCTTTGAGCCAAAAATGGAAAAAATGTAGACCAAAATGAAAAAGACAAGGAGCCAGAACCAAAACCACATTCTAAAATCAAGGGCTAGTCAGAGCTGAATGACCGGCTGCAAAAAAGTTCTGGACTCCAAAAAGTGTGTTGAAGGGAGTGCCCACAATGAGCTGGTCATGATGGATTCAGCAGTTCAGAGGAACTGGTTCAGGTTAGTCGGTTACTTTAGAAGACAGATCAGAACATCCCCTGCGCCACAATGAGGGTGTTGGAGAACTTTGTTGCACTAATAGGGAAATCCTTTATCTTTTGGCTCATCAGCATCACATTATCATCGGTATTCAAAATTTCATAAAGATCTAAAAATGAAGAAAAATGTTCAGCGTGGCCCTAAAACTCCATTGTACACAAACCCATCCGGATTCCCTGGACATCCTATAGTGGCCCCTTTAAAAACGTCTCATCATGTACCTGCAGTGTACAAACCGTCATTGGAAGAAATACAATTTAAAAAAAAAACCCATTTCTTCTCACTCCACTACAGATGTCCACTGGATGTCCAAACATGCCGTCTTTCAGGACAAGCTTGTGGGCAGTTACTGACAGTCAGCAGGTTTATGTGTTTATACTGACTGAAAGAGGAGAGATCTCCAGATTTTGTTTTACACAAATCCATATAAGAGTATGTTTAGACTGGCGAGTGGAAGCTAGAATAACCCGTCTGGGAGCCGTCTGCCTTTGTGTGCATGCGTGTGTGTATATGTGGGAGCGGACTGCTGTCCCTGTCCATCAGAGGGTCATATGAGGAGCAGATTAGGGTTTCTATCCGCAAACCCCCGTCGCCATGGCCCATCGTCACAGCGTTCTGAACCGCCACTGACTCACGCCTCCCTCATCTCGCCGCCGTGCACATCTAACCGCATCTAAATCAGGACTTCGCTCTGCAACTTATCGTGTTCGCCATCAGTTCTGCAGCTCTGACCAATTAAAAGTCGGTGCCAGAACAGGGGAATGGCATCAATCAGATTAGGGCTGCGAATGATTATTACTTTTCATTGTTAATAATGATTATTTTCTCACTATAGTGATGAATTATTAATAATATGTGAGTAAGAAAAATGCCAGCAGTGATGTCTTACAACGGCAGGTTTTATTCATTCATGGATGTAACAGCAATCCAAGGGATGAAACGATAAAATCAGAGCTCAAACAGACTTTAGTGTGCTACTGCAGCAAAAACTGCACCAAACTGCAGAGATTGATAATCCGTCACTTCAGTCCTCGGTGGCTCTGACACAACCTCTGAAAGCCTTCTTTTAGTCTAGTTAATGTCAACTTCATCTTTAATGGATGGCTCTTCCCTAGTGTACTATAGTACAGTCTCAGAGCATCTTTTGCATGTGGTCTAAAACCCAGTGGGTAGTTTTTTGTAGATATCGTCAAACAAAGAAAACCGGGCCTGAATCGGATCCTCACGTTTGACAAGATGAAACTATGGAGTAATTGAGCTCAGACTTAAGCTACAATCCAGATAACATACACCAACAGATAACAAAACCCATTGAGAAAACACCAACATGTGGCAGCTAAACATCCTCTGTGGGGTCTTTATCACGTTCTACATTATTTTCCACCCTCCACAGAGCCTACATCTGCATGCTGAGGTTGAAGCATTTCTAAACATCTCAGGCAACTATTTTTTTAGTGACCACTGGTTTTAACCAAAGCCTCTAATCAGGATTTCCATGATGTATGTCGGTGATTTAATTCATCCCTGCTATTTGTGGATTTTTTTTCTACCTCTGGGACCCTCACTCACTGTCTGCTTCTCATTATTTCCTTTACAATGGGGCTATTTATAAACTGGTACGTGAAGCATTGTGGATTTCAACTGTTTCCTGCAAACCAGAAAGGCAAATGAAGTTGATGTGAAGCGCTGGGGGGAAAAACTGATTCATAGATCCGCCGTGATTCTCCTTCAGTCCGTCTTGAAGCTCGACTGGGGGGTGAAACATAGAAAATATGCTTCATGATTTCATTCTGAGCTTGGCTACCTCTTCAGTGGAGCTGCAACTTCGAATTATTTTAATCATCGATTAATCTGCTGCTAATCATTTCAATGATTAACGATGAATCATTTACTCTATAAATTGTCAGAAAATAGAGAAAAAACGGCTTATCGCATTTTTTCAGAGCCCAGAGTCACAAATTCAAATTGCTTCTTTACCCCAACCAACAGTTAAATCCCACAGACTCTTCATTTATTTTACAAGAAAAGCAGCAAATCCTGACATTTAAGAAGCTGGAACCAACAAATGCTTAATAATTTTGCTCCAAAGATGACTGAAATGTTAATGCAATTATCAAAATAGTTGTTTATTAATTGTTTTCTTTTTTCAATCCATTTTTCATCATTGCTGCTCTACTCTCTGATGATGGCTAAGCTTGAGCAATGATAATGGAAATGATGCACCATATAATGCACAGAATTATGGTTTTATAAGTGCATCAGCGCTAAATTTGAGTGTTCATGTGGCTGCTGTACAGTTTCCGTCCAGCTGACACTTTAAACCTATTATGGGGGATATTTACAATCCGACATGCAAACAAGACCATAAAAGATGACTCCCCTCACACCTCGCTCTCACCCCTCCTCCCCTCCATCTATTAAACTTGTGGCTGTGCACAGCCTCAGCTGAGGGAACATTAGTGGCAACAGCAGTAAAGACATAACATTAAGTTTAAGAAATTTAAAAAAAAAACAACTTGTGAGATTCATTACGGCGAGGGATAAAAGCAAGACCTCAAAAAGCAACTGGAATGCTCATTTTTAATTCCAATTAACCCTACCAATAAACATCCAACACACAACCAAATACACAAATCTGCCTCTGTCGCTCGCTCGCACACGTGGCCAAGCCTCTGTTACCGGGTTAATTTCTTCCCCAGTGTTTAGAGTCTATTCTTGGAGTCGTGCTCGCGACCCCGGTCGCCGCTCCTGTCAAATGTCCGCCTGCCTTTTCATCACAGGGTACAAATGTGTGCACATGTTTGCGGTTCTCGCCGTCTCTGAGTGCGTCACACACAAACCTGATCTGCAGAGACGGGGGCCGTGTTTACAACTCCCGGCCCGCACCGTAACACCCAACCAGTTGTTTCAAATTAAAAAGTTAGTGTCTGCTTCACTGAACGTTTAAGACAAATTAATGAGTCAGCATCAGCTAAGTTTGTTGTTTGGGGTAAAGTAAAGGTAAAAGACCCCCCAAAAAAGTTTCTCTCTCGTCTTTTTTTTCTCCACTCAGAATTTTGTCCAATTATTTGTTCTGAATTCTCACCATAAAGTGTTACAGTAAGCAAGGCTAAATAATGTTTTTTATGGCCAAAACTAAGGCAAACTATCTATTGATGCTTTTATTTTAAAAAATGATAGTTTTGTTTCTGCTCCATACTCTCTTTTCCCACATCTTCCTTGTTACACTGGCCGGCTGATATTCTGCGCATTTGGAGTAATGTTGGTAAAGTCTTGTCCCAGTTATTGCTCTTTGTGGAAATTTGTCGTGCTAATTCATGGCTTGCCCTGCATTACTGTGCAGATATCCCAGGGACATCACAGAAGAGACATAGAACGTAAAGATAATGTGAGCAGCATCGCAAGAAATAAAGGTTTACGAACAAGTCTAAATCATGAATATTGCCCTTCAGGGAAAGAAAGTTTCCTCCTTTTTTGTGTAGGTCATCTGTTTTCCTAGTGTTTCTTTGACATTTTATTTTATATGTTTAAGACATTTACACACACCAGCACAGTTTTTCAGTCCATTACCCACAAGCCCTCAGTGCATGCCAAGTGCATACAGGCTCCAGGTTGGGATGTGGGTTTAGCCAAGCATGTGGCTGCGGCTATACCACTATGCGTCCAGGGCTTAGGTCTAGACTTTCATAATGAGAAACAGCTTTCTTGGGGAGCAGGCCCAACTTGAAGTCTTGGATATTACGTACACGAATCTTTACGTATCTGTGCAAAAGTGCTGGAAAAAACAGACAATATAGCACTACAGCGACAGAGATTTAGAAATTCAAAAGAGCCGCATTGCACTTTAATTGGGTAATTCTCAAATTTGAAGCCTCAGTTACAGCTATTTGTGTGTTCACACTTAGCAGAGAGATGAAACTCTTAAAATGACAATGTTTTGAAAACGATCTGCGTGCACACGAGTTTGCAAAAATGACTGAAAATGAGTGTAATGCTGGATTTTGTTAGCCTTAAAGAACTTACCTAAATGGATGGTGATATATTATGAACAAAATTTATAGTTTCATCCACAAAACAAAATTGTAATTACTTATTCTGCTCTTTTTGTTTGGTGCTTGCTGCCCTCTAGTGGAGCTGACATGCTACAACTACACACCACAGCTAATTGGCAGCCTGCTGCTTCTCTCGAGCTACATCTTTGGTACGGTTGCTGCTTTTTTTTTTTTGCTTTGTTTGGCTGAGTTCTGGCTGAGCTGAAGTCCCAGCGCTGCTAGTCACAGTTTGCCACTTGACGCGTGTGTTGTCAGCAGGGGTTGCATTTTCAAAAGATTCCGCTCTAGAAGCCAGTTTCGGACATTTTTCGTTTTGTCGAATGAAGAGATGGCCAAAATGCAACAAAGGTTTAACATTTTCTGTTCTCTATTCCTAGCAAACAGCCCCTTAGGTATCATTACATTTAAACTACATTTAAACTCATACCGCAATGAAGTAGAGATTATTTGTTATTAGTTTTTTACAGAGGCAAACTGCCCAGTTAACCACAATGTTAGCTTGCTGCTGCTGTCAAATCTGACCTGACATTTGATAACGTGCTATTATGATAAAATCATGACGCTTTTGTGATTTGGGATGATTTTCCAATAACCTCATGTGTTAAAGTTAAATTTGCAAAGCATAAAGAATTGGCAGCACTTGGGGCAACCTGTTACCTTAACGGTTATTCAAGTTATAGCCATAGATAACAGCAATAGAAATAGGTACAGTGTCAGAGTTGGGGCCCCTGTTCATTCCTAAGAAACTGCTCAGTGGAGCATAAAGCCAAAAAATGATCAACTTCACAAGTATGAAATAACCTGGATCTTCCACACCGGCGCTTTTTGTTGGAAGAGCAGCTTTTCTGCCAGTTTAGTTCTCCGCTTACTTTAATGGGAATAAAAAGATTTAGTCACGCATTTTTTCCAGGTTTTAAAAATGGAAACGGCTCAAATTCTCATATCAAAACAAGTAATTTTGCAATATAAAATAAAAACACCTATTTACAGTCAATCTTTTCGCAATGTGAACTGAGAAGAAGTCCCTGTGCAGCACAACATGTAATTTCGTGGTTTGGCCCCTATGTCAATTTGGCTTCACAGCTTGGTGCTCTTCTCGGTGGCTTCTTTATAGCTCCAGATGCTAAACCGACTCCCTCTTTACACTGCCGCTAGTTCTCGACTGAATGGAGGTAAAGGTTCATTCCGATTCACTAAACTCATTGTAATGTAGCTTGCAAATGCTGTCGACATTGTCTGTTGAAGAATGTGTGGTTCTTCTCTCCTCCTGCTGTCCGACAAATTGCCCCACAGCGGAAACAAAAGTCACTTATAACAGATGTTTCCTCAAAATCCATTTGACGAGCAACATAACGTATTTTGAAAATTACTTGGTAGAAACTAGCTGGCTGGCTGAAACCAGGTTAGCACTTTAGCTCCATCTCCCTTTAAAGAAAAAGACTGGGAAATTCAAGGAGCAACAGGTGTAGGAGGAATGGCAGAATAAGGAGTGTTAAAAGAGAGTGTTAAAAGAAACAAGAAAGTCAAATTAAACACGGTAAATATAGTGTAATGGCTTGTGAAATATAATGCAGCATAATGAAGAGAAACGAGTTAGCAGGTTACAAAACTGAGTCAGTGTGACTCATACTAAATAAAGAAAAGGAAGTCTTCCAAAGGCTCTAAAGGCTGTTTTTATGTGTACCTACAGTGGGTGTGTGTATGTGTGTGTATGTGTGTGCACGCAGACATCTGTTTGTAATATGGCAGCACAATAGCAAAGATTTACTATATGAGCTAATTCGAGTATGGCTTATTATACTCCAATAATGTCCAACCAGGACTTAACAGAGAGCTGAGGAGGGGGACTACCAGTCTCTGCTGTCATCATATGCACACAAACACACATACAGGATTTCTTGACAGGCTGCCCAGGCTTGCAGGAGAGCGAGCGAAGTGCTCTCACTTGAGACTTACAGTTTCTTTAAGGACACTTTCCTTCTAAAGGACGACATACAATCACTTACAGGCACATGCGGACACACACTTTCTTCCTGGCTTGTTCCTGTCACCTGGAGGCTGAGGACAACAACGGGACCTCTGGTTACAGGCCAGCGTGTCGAGAGTACCAAGACAATGGCCGCGGCACATTATGACTCACCATGCTACGGACACACACTCACACATGCTCCCTGCGGTTAGGCACAGAAAAGAACATTCCCTCATTACAGCAGCATAGCAGCAGTTCAAAGGCAGAGTGGGAATGTGGTGCTGTTTCCATGGCTCTGCTGGCTGCAAGCCTGGAACATTACACTGACTACCGTCACAATTTATCATAGTAGCACACTGACCAATAGTCCGGCAAGTCCCACACACAACCCTCACTCAACAAAAGCAATGTCATCTGTAGACAACTACAGGATCGCCAGCCAAAGTCCAATTGGTTTACGCAGCCCTTTTATATTTCTTTGTAGATTACAGCCGTGTTTCCATCACCATTTGTGGCACATACGAAAAAGTTGATGGCAACAAACAATTAATTACATGACTGATCAGCTGTTGCTGCTCCAGAAGAGATCCGTTTTCACTGCTGGCGTCTTAGACAACAATCTACCCACTTAATGCAACCATGAAAAGAACTCAACCAATGCTAAGCAGAAGAATTTCTTTCAAGAATGTCTGATGGGAGTGAGTTTTAAAGTTTTGCTTGCAAGAAATAATAGATTGTACAATGTGGTGATGGAGATCAGTGACTCCTGTAGGATGTAGCCCACCATCCATGCAGATCTGTGAAATTAACCAAACTTAGGATTTATCAGCGAGCCAAGAAAGTTTGCAAGTTATGCTCACGGGTCCTCACTCACTCTAGTATCAAGAAAGATAAATCACGATTTCACTGATTCTTAGCCATGAGAGCAGCTATAAAAGTCTGTTCACAGATCGGATCAGAGCAGATGGGGGTCACATATGCTAGTGTGCGACCAAAGACTATATGACGTCAGAGGGAATGATGGATCGAAATTTGGTGAACTGATTGAGGAGATGTCATTTGAGGTTCGCAGCAGGAGATTTAAAAGTGAAAAAATATGGAGATGTGAAGATTGTGAATTGTATACACTTATTAAAGGTCGCTGTAATAATGAGCTTGGAGCAGGAAAAAGACAAATTGGCCTGAGGAGGAAAAAGAAAATCTTCCTTTTTAAAAATCTTGACAACTATTGAGCTGATTATTCAAGTCAAAGTATTAAGTAACAAATATATCAATCAGAAACTGATCATCCCACTCAGAATATTGAATAATTCAATCTGGAACTGATCACACTAACCGTCTAACTTGCAGCGATTTTGATTTTCCTTCTAAGTCAGCAATTGGAGTTGAGAAGTTAACTGGTGGAGCCTTTCAAGGCTTTGGCCACAACCACAGCCAGGTTTCACGGTTTCTGATGCTAATTATCAGCCAAACTCAACTCAGTACCGTTAAACGTCAGAAATATGCAGGGATTCACAGCATTAATGACTTCTAATACAGCATACAACACCAGAGTAAAAAAAAAAAAAAACAACATGTGTCAGATCGCAATGCACATATTTAATCAATTGAGCGCCACATTTTAAATCTCAAAGAGTCGAAGAGCTGAAAAGACTGTAGTACAGAATGAAGTGGATATTGTCATCACTGTTGACAGTTAATATGAAGAATGGGATGCGCTGCAGTATGTGGCCGCGTGAGTTAGGTCAGAGGAAGGTCGACGGCACTAAAGCTGCCTTATCTGGAGTTGTGCAACACCGCACACGCCGAGAAGCAGTGCAGAGCACTCAAAAAAAATCCAAGCTGACACCTCATCTGCTTCAAATCCCTCATGCAGCTGATATGACCGCGTACTTCTATATGCTGTCGCTGACTCATGTCTCAATACTTTATGTGTACGTGCGTATTCCCAGAACAGCTGCGAAGGCAGTAAAGGACGTATGTTATGAAGTAATGTGGGTGTGTTTCTTCTTATCATTAGCCCCCAGTAAATACTATACATGTAGATGTGAGCATGTGTGTGTTTCTGTAAACCTGGGTGCTGGCAGCGAGCGCCATGAGTCCAAATTTTCCAATGGGCGTCGCTGAGCTCCTGGCAGACACACAGTCATCGTGCAGCTAAACTGCCAAGTCTTCCAAGTGCGTCGTGTCTCACATCTGTTTGCCGTTACACGCATTTGCAAATCCAAGTCCCAGGATGCACTGTTAGCGGTCACAAAGACAGATGCACTCCGACACCTACACTTGCAGGGTTTGGCACAACGGGGGTCCATAACTCCCACACATAACGCCCACACAAGTTCATGGACCAAACAAAGGAGGCATAAATATATTTCTGAGTGAGTTTTTATGCCAGTTTTATCTGGCGGCACCTAGATAGTTGCACACAGTAAATAATAACTCTGTGTACAATTCAAATTCAGAGAAAAAGAAAGAGAAACAATCCAAGGTTAAAAACTGAATTATGTACTCACTGTGTCTCCATAAGAGGCCCTGAGTCAGTGCTGAGGAGTAATTTTCCACTACAGTTCAATCGCACACACAGAAACCCACTCCTGATCTCTCGGGATTTCACTCCTCCAGTGACAGTGTGACTGTTTCGGCCTTTGAAGTCAGGAGTTAGTCAACCTCTGAGAAACTGGCTTCGCTCCTCACCCGGTCTCCTCCCCTCAGTCTGCAGCTAAAGAGCAGCTTTCCGAAAAGCCTCATTGTAAAGTAAAGAGAGGAGGTTCTTGTTATAACAGTCTATTCAAAAACCCCAGACCTTTGTCTCAAGTTAAGTCCAGAGATTGTGTCATCTTTTGGGAAATAATTGCTCATTTCAAACCCAGCAGAAGGTTCCCATCCCCTCGGTTCGCTCTTTCCCGCTGAGACGCCGTTTAGGATTAATGCTGCAGGTTTAAAGAGTGGATTAGAATTGAAGGAGTCCATCACGCTTAGAGAGACAGAGAGGAAGGGAGAAAGAGAAACTCGGCAGACTTCAACCGTACACGCTCCATCAGAGACGCCCATAAAGCAACACATTCACATGGACTTAAGAGAGAGAGCGAGACGGAGAGAATAAAGGCAAACGAGTGTAAACATTTCGCCGTGTCTTTTTACCCCTTATAATTTTGCAATCCATCATCATCCCCTTTTCATCGTGACAAGGAGACATTTCAGAGCTCCGGAAACACGAGACTCTGAGGGCACGCCATTACAACATGACTTATGAGAAAACAGTCTGACAGAGCTTTAGCGTGTGATTAATATGCTGTAAGCGCATCCATAGGAGGAGGGCGCGCAGGGATCAACGCCGGCGTCCTGAGGTGTGCGGCCTAAATATAAGTCCCGGTGCCTGGGTAGAGTATCCCGCATTCCTCTGATTCAGCCTTAACGATGAATTCCTTACGTATCCTCCCTCCCTGTCACTCTGGCTCTCTTCGCACCCTTCCCTGCCCACGAGTGAATCTTAACACTCCTCTGCTCACCTCCTCTGCCCCCGCATACCAGCGCACGCCAGAAAATGTGCCACTTGATCTCCGTGTCTCCTCAGGACGCACGGCGCCAAATGGAGAGTTGCATCATGTGGACGAACAACTGCTCTCATCGTCTACTGGTCGAAAAGAATGACAAATAAACTCTGCGCCCGCATCAAAAATGGATATGTAATTATTATTGTATCCTCCAATCAAAAGTTCAAAAGCAAAACTTTCAAAAATCACATAAAAACAGGTGAGAACATTTCAATCTGATCTGAAATCTTATTAGCTTTCAAAATAAAAATACTATCAAACTAGGGACATGTTTCTCTAAATCAGTCTCCCATTTTACACCCTATTCAGTGCAGGCCTGCAGCGCATCTGTATAAACATCATGGAGGCGTGATGGGGGGGTTAAAGTTGTTCCACCACAAAGTGGAGGCGAAACAAGACCAGGACGTTATTAAGAAGCAGCTCAACAACTATAAACATTAACAAAGTGTGGAGACAATGCAAGCTTTGGGAGCTACATGAGATCATCCATCACCCAACAGGAACAGTCTATTGTTCCTATGGCCAACGGACTGCTCTGATATTCATCACGCCTGTTTTAATTGCAGGCTGCCATCTAAAATCACACGGTGAGGCAGCGTAATGATGGTCTGTTGCTCTGTGTAAATAAACAAAGATGTGTACAGAGGGGACTTTATTGCAGCAATATTGCGCAATCAGCGTGTGATTATGGCTAGCACTTTTATTCAATGGTTACCAGCCTAAGGTCAGGGATCATGATGTAATGGCCGTTTTACTTCCGCTGAGTTGTTCGTTGGTGTTTGCCGTCACTCTCTCTGGCACTGGCAGCTGGTATTTTTCCTTGTGCCTCAACCTGTGTTTTCTTGTGCACCCATCAGCCTGCCTAACCCTGCATTTTCCAGTCCGAGTTCCAGCCAACACCTCACTTATCACGACCTGCCCGGCTTCACGTTTCCAAATCGCCACCCCGGCGGCGTATGAACGAACCACGTGCCTCACTTCAGTTCCAACATTTGATTATCCTGTCGCAGAAGATGGCAAACAGGGTATCGGGGAGAAAGCACATACTCCTGCGATAAAACGTAGTTTTAAAGGAAAAGTTTAAAGTAGTCTCTGGAAGACAAAGTATTCAAGAAAACCGTATGTGTAATCAGTTTCTTATAGAAAACAATATGTGTTTGGAGGTAAGAAGAGGAAATAAGGAAGTGACTGAAACACAAAGAACCCAAATATTCCCTGTGCGCCTGAAAGGGCAGATGACGGAGGGATGAGGAAGAAGCCTATGTGTTGTGTGTGGGCTGTTTTTTTTTTGTTTGGGCTCCGATTCACATCTCTGAACTTCAGTGGGTGCGTCCATACGCACGTGCGTGTGCATACATGCAGTGTTTGGTCTGCAGGGCATGGGAACAAAAGCAGCCAGTGAAAGCATGTGAGATGTGTGTGTGGGTGCGACTGTGTTTAAGTTTCCTGAATGTTGACATTACAGTAATGAAGTTATAATGAAGTTTCTCCCTTGGGTGTTATTTTCCTTGACGTGTGTGCTACAAGTTTAAAGCAGGAACTTTTTTTTTTGTTTTTGTTTTTTTTCCATGTATGTTCATGTGTGTGTTTTGTGGCTAAACTGGAACTGTGGGAGTGACTTTTTCAACAAAAACAAAATCGCCAAAGTCCCAGCCGTCCCTGAGGAACCGAAGACTAAAAGCCCCTCTTGGTTCCCATGGGCACAGAGGTCACTGGACTGTGTTGGCTTCTATCATGAAACACTGTACATTGTAGCTACAAATAAACCTGTAAATCACTGCTTAATCACAACGTTACCATGAAAACTGCAGCGTAATTACACACATGGGCTACATCAATGTAGTCAACTTGTAGAAGGTCCTGTCTGTTTCAAAGTGCAGACCAATAGCAGCAGACGATGGGACTATTGCAGCATAATCACAGCTACTTTCCCCACTTCGCATGGAGCCACTGAACATCCAGTGACCTCTGAACTTTTACCATCTCATTTGACTCAATTCTCATGATTGGTGATTAGTAGGGTGTAAAAACCCCAACATGCCACACACACACACACACACACCACACACACACACACACAGTGTTAACTCTAATCTGAGTAAGCAATGAGTGTGTGGTTCACAGGGAGGACTAACAGGAAAACATGTCATCCTTACAAATCATGATGTATGACCTTTTGCTTTAGATCCTAAAAGAAAAAGTAAACACAAATGACTTATTGTCCTTTTAAACAAGGGGAGATCAAGAAAATTAAGAAGAAGGATTCCCTAACGCTCACTTGATGGATTCCAGCCCCTCTCTGTCCTATCATTTGTCCAAATAAAAAACAGGAATATGACCGGCTATGATGAGAAAAATTCTAGTTTTGCTCAGTGACCACATGTGATATCGCAGTGAAAAATTTAAAGCTTTTTTCTCTGAAACTACTTTTATAAAGAGAAACATCGTTTAAACTGCCGAGAGGACGCCTAAAACTGCAAAACAAGGTTGATTATGGCACTTTCTGTTTTGATCCATGGATGAATTCTTTAATATTGTTGCCGCACTTTCTGCGCGCCGAGAAAAGTGACTAAAAAAATCTCTTACGGTGCATCATCGCATCATCATCAGCCGCAATCCAGTTCTTCTTACGGAAATATTAGAATGTAAGGAAAGGAGAAATAAGAAAAACAGAACACGTAATTTAGCCTGATTATGAGAAAGTTTACAAATCAAATCAGACAGATGGAATTCCTGCATCCCCAAGCTAATTATAAAAATGAATTACTCAGGTAAGATCAAGAAACCCAGATTGTGTCTCCTGCTGCTGAGCATCAGTGAATATTTCCTGGTTAAAAAAACAAAACGAAACAATTTTACAAGTTTATCCTCAGCAACAAATAAGAGTACAAAGTGCTCTAACACCGAATTCTACCGGGTGTCAACACGTGACATAATAATCTAAATACAAGTATATAACAAGT
>KV751360.1:3109346-3126347 GCA_001698575.1 Mola mola
ACGACTTTACTCGCATTCGTTTAATACAATTTCTTTTTAAATGTCAAACAAAAGGAATGACTGTTTTCACTAACGTTGCCTTACCAAAAAAAAATAATTACAAAGCGCTCAATGAAACATGGTGCAGATTCCTGGAGGTGAGGATGACCATGAGTGGGGATAATTAAATAGAATGTTTCAGGGTTTTACTTGAAAATGTGCACAAATAAAATGAGGGATTAAAGGACAGCTTTAATATTAGTATATATACATACAGTATATATATCTATGTGCATAAGTACACTCAAAAAGCTAGTTCAGTGCGAGGTTCCTCTGGTCCTGTACGTTATAAAAAATTGATAATAAATCAAGTGTGCATATTCCAAAGTTGGAGAAATTTTCCTAAGAAAGAACACAAATCACTTCTTGCGTTACTATACCTCAACCATGAGTCAGCAAGCAAATCTGTTAGCAAAGAAGAAGGAATCTGCTACAATCGCAGCTGTTCGGCGCCGTAACTACATACGGTGCCGATTACCTGCGGTACAAAACTGTTCGCTTTCAATGAGCGCGGCACTGGCTGATGACAGATGAAGGAGAACTTAGCCTCGCATCACCAGAGAGACAGAGCCCTGTGAAGAAGGGAGTGAGAGAAATAAAGAAAGATTCAGAAGATGCATGTGTGTGATGTGGCCACAGCTGCAGCTATGCAGCAAGTTGCCTTTGATTCACTACAGTTCAAACACTGAGCAAGGGGAATCAATTCACTGATGAAAGAGTGCCAGTGATATCAAACTACTGCATCTCTGGTTAGCCCGGCATGGGATGCTCACTCACACACACACACTCACTCATTCACTCACACACACACACACACACACACACACACACACACACACACACACACACAAACACACACACACACACACGCATACACAATAATACAGTGAGAGCATTGAGATATTTATACCATCATTAATGAGACGGAGGCGGATTCTCTCTAAAACTGTGGATGGAGGAAATTTTGTAGCCGCACGCACACACGCACACACAGTAAGTGTTGTCAGTGTCGCCTGGCAGATTAGAGGTCACATGATGGAGATAGAAAAGACAAAGATAAAAAGAAGCACAGAGGAGAAGGAAAGAAAGAAAATAAAAGAGAAGCGGGTAAAAGCAGAGATCTTTGCCCCCGATGATCGAGCCCAAATCAATGAAAGCAAGCTGTCAGTCTCAGCTTTTCTACTGTACATGTTTACGGCTGCTTCCAGGAAAGTAAAAAACAGCTGCGACGACGCAGAGGCAGAGGTTGTGGGCTCCGTCCAACTGTCAAGGGAATTTTGAGTACACTCTCAAAATGTAAATAAATAAACAAATCGATTCATTCCAAACAGCTTGGCTTAAGCAAATATACAGGGACACGTAGTTGCTTTTCGCAGTGAGCCAAGATTACTCCTACTTCATGCAGCAAGAAGAGTAAAATGCTAATGTATTCATAAATATCCATGCAGCCAGTAGACATAAAGCTTGCAAACAGCAGCATGTGTGGCATTGTGGGAGGCTTATGAAGAGTGTTTAAACATCACTGGGCTCTCGCATGGAACTCAACCACAGTAGCAATCACGCCAAATCCCAACATGACTGGTAAGATTCTCCCAGAATCCTCGCTTCACTTCAGCAGATTCTGGGAAACATCTCTGACGTCTCTCCAAGACATCAGGAAAAATAAACAATAATAAAGACCCTCCTTTGAGGATAGGTTGGCTTGACACTACCAGTTGAAGTTGCTCTCATTTGTCTGGTGTCTGTGAATGTCTCGCAGTGGGTTTCCAGCACTGTCTGTCTGTAACCATGGCAACCACCGGGATACAAAGCCGACAACGATAGGAAGTGATGGTATATTGAGGCCACAAACACATATGGAAAACCACCCTCCTGTGATCAAAGTGGGGCAAAATTCGTCGTCCCCCAGAATCCGCTGTGCGTCTGCCATCGAGCGTTTGATGCAGGGAAAAGGAGACTTTGTCACTTACACTTGTCGGGTGCAGCCTCGCTTCACACTCATCTGCTGAGTCCTCTGGCGTTGGCAAGGGAGCAGCGCCACCAGAAGTTGTTTAAGTTCAATGTTTTGCTCAAGGGCAACTGGAGCTGTTTACTTTATGCCTGTTTACTTTGTTCACCCAGACTTCCCCCCCCCCCCCCGCCTTTCTCAACCCGGCAGTCTTGTGGTTCTGCGCTTGCTTCATCAGCCACCCATCACAAAACCTCCAGGAACCACTCAGGCCTCCTGTGAGTTAGCAGTCGTGCAATGTTTTGACTCTGTTATAGCACTCGTTTTTGGCACCTGCTAAGCCACAGCAGACCACTGCTCCAGATGATCTCCAGACAAGCACTAAGGAGACCAAATTAGCAGAATTTGCAAAGCAGACCCAAGAACAAGGCTTTTAAAGGATGAACTCACACACACAATGGTGGTCAGACTGGCAGCCAGGATGGAAGCTTCAGTGTGCTCGGATTTGATCGGACACACATACAAACCCACGCCGCTGCCTTCTGAGCGTGTGCACAAGCGTGCGGGTGGGGTATCCTTGTGAGCATGGCCTTGATTTTGGCCTCTGCGTCCGTGTATACATGCTTTGTGTCTGCCCGTGTGAGCGCTTGTGTTACTGTGTCCTCCCAGTGCGTGTGTGTGTGCGTATGGGAGCAGGGAAGTGAAAGACACAGTATAAACAATGTGGGGACTCCCTCGGCCTGTGTTTACTGACCGAGATAAAGGCCATCATTCCTCGCTCACCGCCAGCCTACTTCCTTCAAGCAGAAAGCAGGAAAGATGCACTTAAGCTTTGGCAATGTCAGAGCGAATCTTATCGTGCCAATAAAGCCTCTTGAATGGATTTAGATTAGTAAGAGCGGGCAAACACAAGAGAGGGCACGCTGGTGCAAAGGGGTCATTTTTCCTCCCCTGAGAGAGCGAGAGAGAGAGGCCGCCCCTCCTCCTCTTCCTACCTCAAATGTTAATGTACTTACAGCACCGAGAAGCCCTCGTTCTGCCCGAGATGCTGGCTGGCATAACAAAGAGGAGCAGAGCCTGAAATAGACTCTCCGTGTTTTCCATGCTGCACTGGCGGTATTTCCGCTGTAAAGCGATTCCCAGCGTGACATAATTTACCCACTTCTCCGTCTTTCAGCTTCCCCTCTCTCTGTGTGCTTTGCTGTATGTCTCCTTACTTCCCTCACTGTTTTCCTCCAGCTGTGGTAGGCAGTGAGACGGATGGTCTACCCACAGTGACCAGTTAAAAGCAGCTCTTTCGCCTCTCTCATTTAGACTCTCAGTCTGTTATACAGTTCAGGATGCTGGAGGCCAAAACATCCCATAGCCACCACGAGCAAAGGGACAGACCATCCATTGCTTTGTGACCTTTCCTGCAAGTCATCTTTCACTCTTTATTTTTTTGCTTTCCGTCAAAACTCTGTTTTCTTTTGACCCAGGGGACTATTTGCACACATTTACACCTTGAGGAATTACAAGCACGGTCTGCCTGCCGCTATAAACTCAGACGCACTTTTAAACACATCATAATGCAACACAGTCTTCTTGTGCTTCCACTATGATAAACGCAACAGAAGAAAACAAGAGTAAAAGGAGCTTGAAAACAGCAGCAATAACATATTTTTAGCTTCAGACCCATTCAGGTTTCGGAACCCGGGCCAGGAAGAGGAAACAGCAATGACTATGAATGGTGCTGTTAGTTAGTTAGCATTTTCCCTCTCTTCCGTTCTCTCTTGCTCTCTCTCTTGGCAAGTGTGCTGCCATCGGAGGAATGTCTGGTCCAGATTCAGAAGCGTGTGCGTGTCTCTGTGTGTGTGTGTGTGTGTGTGTGTGTGGACAAAGAGAGCCAGTGTGCACAACAGAACACAATCAGCCGCTAAACAGATAGCTATTAACTCATCGCACACAAACGCACACCAACACGCACAAATTCCAGTCCTGACGAGATGCAGTGACATTCAGACCCGTCCGACCAATCAGCACGCGCTTCACCCGCGGCCACAATGGGGCCTGTCAATGAGCAGCAAAGGAAGATGGGAGAGCTGTGACCTCCGAGAGTGTCCAACTCCTCATCCCTGCCTTCCCTCCCTCTCCCTCCTCCAGATCTCATCATTCTCCCTTTTCCCAGGGTTCACCTCTCAGTTAAAGGTCAGAAGAAGAGGGTATGGGGCTCAGTCCACTTTCCAAACACTCATGTGTAAATCACCTCATTGTGGGTTCAATTCCTAAAAGGACACATTTATGTCCCCCATGTAGCGTCAAGATTATAACTCACACCTCAGAGGTAGAATAAAGGGTAAATTAAACATTCTTGATGTATTTTTCAGGGTCATAGCTTAAAGAGGTGCTAGAGAAGTGCTAAACAGTTCAGTTGAACAGTGAAATAATGTCTGTTGCAAACACTGTGGTTCAACTGTGACCGACTGTTCTCGCTGTAGTCGAGCATGGACACAGATTATCTGAGCAGAGATGGATAATCTTTACCATTACAGGAGGTTTAACCCAACAGATAAAGGCTATGTTTAGCTAATCCCGTTAAATTATTGGCTTGCTAATTGCCCATCTGGCCAACTGTATTTTCTGCAACTCAGTCTTGCACCACATCCTTGTTTTTAGTGGGAACTGAAGAATTTATATTACATGACATTAATGTTTTCCTAAAGTACACTTTAAGGCCGGGGAACATCCACGTGGCATCAAGAACTAGCTATGACTAGTAGCAACTCTCTGTTCTGTTGGGACAAAAGCGACCTGTATACGACAGACGGTAAGAACAACTGCCAACAAAACTGTGTTTGCTTTTTGTTGTCTGTTGTCAGCCCTTGGCTTCTCGGGTGCAGTAGAAAAAAGGAACAGACAGAGTGAATAATTAGGAGCAACAGAATTAAATGGGCAAAATAATGGATTATATGGTGACAGAGCTTTGCCTTTGATGCCAATGTCATCGTCAGCCAATGACAGTGATCCCTCTCTTCGGTTGAGAAAAAAAGCTGACAAAGAAAGACAATGCAGACGGTAGCGAGACACACCAAAAAGACTAGTGCAGCAGATGCTCTCACAGACAGTTCTGACGTTCCCAACAGCCAATGGATGGCTCAGCATGTACCGGCCTTTATGCATAAGAGGTAAACTTACACATGGTTTCAATTTTTTGTCACTCAGCCAGAGATACCTGGAATCTTCCCAGACATCTTACAAGCAGAGGCTGTTTTCCTGAAAGTCAAACAAAAATTCCAGAGGATCTCAATCTGTGTTTGTTTCTTCATGTCAAAACTTATTTAACGGTGCAAATTTAGCCAGCCTACTTTCACTTGGACGAATTTCAGCAAAGACTTTGGTGAGTACAGTTCAGAAACAATGGCCACAACTCTAGCCAAAAACCCTTCTTGTAATGAAATGGACATATGGCACGTAAATTATGACCTCAGGTCATAAAACATTTTCCTCAATGACTTGATTTGGTTTGTACATGATTCTGAAAATTTAGAAGCATTAGAGCGGCAACAGATAATAGATTAATCGATAAAAAGAAATCAACAGTCAATTTGATCATTAAAAAATCATTTCAGTCTTGACTCGGGGATAATTATTAAAAATTTGTTGGTTCCAGCTTCTTAAATATCAGGATCCACTGCTTTTCCTGGGTCTTGAACTATTGGATGGAGTAAGGAAGCAATGTGAAGATGTCACCAACATTTGTTGGTTCAGTTTTCTTACAGTGAATGTCAGGATTTGCTGCCTTTCTTAGTCATTTCAACTGTTGGTTGGAGTAAAGATGCAATTTGAAGACGTCACTTTGGCCTCTGAAAAAATGTGATGAGCAATTTTAACAAATGTTTGACAATTAATAGAATAAACAATTAATCAGTTATTTGTGAAAATATATATTTGTATGCATGCACGGAAAGGGATGAAAAACAATGATAGTGGCAACACTTTTGCTCATCTTTCCCAGAACTAGTCAAGTTGCCAGTCTAATCCAACGCCCCCTCTAAGGTGACCCGCTTTAATAGTTTGCCACAAACCACAGCCTGTTAAAACAAGTGAACTGCCTCCCCTCTCTCTCCTGTCTTTCACTTTCATTTTCTTAATATACCTGCATCACTTTCTGTCTGCATCTGTTTTGAAATAAAATGTCTCGTGCAAAGGTAACCAGTATGATGGGCCCCAGATGCAAAAGTGGGAAAATCAACTTGGCACCTCATCACAAAAACTAGGGACCCAGGCAGAACATGTGAACTCGACTCATTGAGATGCACCCCGCTGTGTGCCCCCCATGCCCATAACCAAATGCACACTTCTCACTAACACGCTCACACTTTCCCTGTCACGTCTTCATTCTTAGCAGCCGGCAGCGTTATGTGGAATATGAGACGACCACCCACACACTCACACACGCTGCTGGGCAATGTGACTGTGTCAGTAAGAGGGCCACGAAGATGCTAAATACAATACTGCCTTGTGCTGCGAAGATGAGCTACAGAGTGTGTGTGTGTGCGTGTGTGTGTGTTATGTTGTGTGTTGCACAACTGTGGGCGGGCAAACATGTGGGTGCAGAGCGCTACATAAATCACACTCGGAATCGATTAGGAAGTATAAATGAGAGAAGTCGTACCGGCCAGGTGTACGGTTTCACGCTGGCTTGATTACAGACGCACACATACACACACCACACCCATACAACACACACAAACATACACAGGCATTCACGTGCGCAGACAAACAGCCAGACAAATGATGTGAGTCATAATTACACCTGAAAGTAATCCAAAAATGAGGCGGAATTAAAATGTTCTTTTCTGCTCAATTATGTGCCGTCTCTTTCTCTCTTTTGTTACATGAAACACACCATTTTTCTTCCTCGCACCGTGGCTGTTTGACAGAACAGTTCAACACAGTGTCGGGGAGACGTCCTGACTTACCCAAAGAGGTGTGTGCTTGTTCGTTTTCAAACACACCTCTGTTAGTTTGCTATTGCATAACTCTGTTTTGGCGACAGCCCTCGTATTGTACATTACTGTGCGTGTCTGTGCTGGTGCTGCCTTCAGACGCGGAATATCTGTTTCGTTTTCTCGGAACTGGGAGTTTTGTCCAACATTTGCATTCCCTTAATTACAAAACCACAAAAAAGGTGACTTATTACTAGTCTTTAACTATCTGGCAAGGTTTTAAGCCTAAAATGTGGTCTCATACTACATTAATTTGTCACTCATTCCAACAGAAGTGGCTGAGGAGAAGAGGTTTCTTTACCAGTAAAACAGATAAATACAAGAGACAGAACAGGCCAAAATTAAGAAGCAGAGCCTCAATTATCCCTCCATTAATCAAAGGCTGTAAACAGGAACCACAGGTTTATATTTACAGCGACACAAGTTAGGAAGTTGGAAAGAAGTGGTGCAACTCAATAGCATTGTTACACACCTCTCCACTGACAAACGCCCACAGTCCCTGTTTGCAACAGAGGCTTTTTGTTGCACACTTGTAGCCCAAATTCAGTTAACCCCCGACGACATCTTCAAGGTTACTCTCTCAGACATTAAAATACTCCCTCCAGAGCTACCGAGGGCCCCAGGATCCCACAAGAGCAGGATTGTGAGCAGGAAAATTAACTTCACATGTAAAATCTGCGGAGTTCCCCTATTATATTTTGGTGAATAAATGAAATACCTAACAAACCCACCTGAAAACTCTGTGAGACTAGTTAAAGGAGAATTCCGGTGTTTTTCCAACTTAAGCCCTATTTACTGAATTTTAAGGGCTCTAAAACTTCACATAAAACCTTCTTACAAAGATCAAAAAGCAACAGACAAAAGTGCCCCTTGGACTGATGGTGTCTGGGGAGCTCCGTCAGTGACAGGAAGCAGAATTATCCATTTCATATTTTTGGGATTTTTACAGATATTGAGTCAAAAACACAGTTTTTTAACTGTGGGTATCTACTGCAAAACTTTGAGCATTGTCAGTGACCAAAAAAAAGCAATTTCTTTCAGGTCCATCTTGTCTTGTGCCATTTATTTGTACAGCTGAACTCGATAATGGAGAAGCTTTTGAAAAAAAAATGTATTTTGTGAGGTGAAATGGCGCTTAGGTTGAAAAATTCTCTTTTAAATCTGATGAATTACGTAGCATAAAATCATTTTTTGACGCAGGTCTAACTCTGATCTTTATTACTCTAAATTGGGTTGGGCAGATATGACTGACCCTCATCAAGGAAAGTGTCATTGGAGGGAAACAGGGCGTTGTGAGTCTACATTTTATGACTCAGCCCACCGATCCGACTTACATCTGTCTGCACTAAGCCACCAAAAACACAGTCATTACTCCATTACATCAGAGCGCTCCCAGTAAATTCCAGTGGGACATTGTTGCTAGGCACATACTGTTCTTCTACACCCCTGTGAGAAATGAATAAAACCCCGATTAATATCACACATGCATGCACTCCGTTACACACACGGGACCATCGACACAGTTCTACGCACAAAGCTTGGGAACGGCAAGCACCTGTGAAAAGACGCACATCTGTGAGGTCTGAGAGAAACCACGTCCCGGGCAACACGGCTCCAAAATGGATGCCAACTCTGTCGTCCGTCCTGCCACCAGTCCCCCTACAAACCATCCATTCCAGCTGGCAAAACAACCTCCAATGGATGGTTCGAGCTACTCAGATAAGTTGACTGAGTAGCTGCGATCAGTCAACTTATCTGGTGGTTAAAACACATAAAGGCTCGTGTGTAGATGAAAGGAGACACGAGAGGAGAAATCGATTAGTGTTGTAAGGTGTGAGCTGCAGTTATCAAATTAAACCGATACCAGTGGCTTTGGGGGAAAAGCAGCAATGTTCCACGTCTCCGCTAGTACGTTGCACCAAAAATGACAACTGCCGATGACCTGAAGGAGGATGAAAACGGCATGGCTTCTTCCTCTCCCTCTCCTTCTCCTTCCTGAAGTTTGAATTCACTGATTCTCCCCCTGCGAGCTGAGACTCCTGGGTAGGTTTACACACAAGAGTAAGTTACTGGCCCCAAGCCAGTGTAACCTTGTGTTTCACAGCTTTAAAGCATTCTTTAGCATCAGTGCACGTGCGAGGACAGGTGACAAACAGACACGATATGTAATTACCACTTCCAAATGACACCTTTCTCTTAAAAAAACAAATACCAGCGCGCTGTTATTACAGACTCGTCATCGGGGCATGGTCTGTCCACGACAGAAATGATATGAATCTTTTCAATATACTTCATTTAAAAAGGTTAATTAAACATCAAAATATGTGTGGGCATCAATTAATCTGCAGGTTTTGTTTTCTATCACAATGTAACAATTGGATGCGGATTAGAACATCTTGAAACACAAGTTTGTCTTGTTTTATCTGACCTCAGGCTTGGCAAAATGGCCTTAAAATGATATCGATGCTATCGATATTAATTAATACTATACTACTATCAGTATTTACCACAGAATTTCTCAAAAGTTGTTCATCAAAGCCTTCAGATATCGACACTGCAATGAAATTGTACGGATGACTATTGGTACTTTGACAAAATATTAACACGATGAGATTTTTGATTAATAATCATCATTAATGTGGATTTAATGATTGAAGCAGGTGACTACAAATATTACAACAGGTAGAAAACTCTTAATGCAGCCTTTCAAACCAGGAAAGGCAACTCTTTTACTATAGCACGATATCCAAAATCTCAGACAATGTATATTCTCATATCACAATGATGATAATATATATTACCCTGCTCTCATCTGACTCACAACGCAAAACCCAAAGATGTCTGATTTACTTTAATGACCAAGGAAAGCCGGAAAATAACAATTTTCAGACTCCGAAACCATCATTTCTTGGCTTTAGTAAAAATAAAAGCTGCTCATTGATTTTTTTTTTTTAGATCGACTAATCTATTTCGTGATTATTTTTGAAGCTAAGACTAATACTTGTTAACCAAATGAGGTGTCATGACCTACCCAAGTAGAAAACCTTCAACGTAGACCGGTGATTTATTTGTGTAGGGTCACAGACCATGGCACGCCCCGCCTGCACGTCGCCTCATTCATCCCTTTTTGCCAGCAGTTATTTTCCACCATTCAAGCCGCATTCTCACAGCGGCTTTGTTCGACGTAATGTCACTTCAAGAGTGACTCATGTCTTCAGACACTCAGTCCTTGTGACTGAGGAAAAAAAAACAAACAGCGAACGGGGTTTGGACGGGCAATGAGTATCTGCAGGTAACCTGAGCGAGGGAGCGCTTTGTCAACAGAAAATCAATCACCTTACTTTTTACTTTAAGTTATGATAAATGATGGAAATAATGATCACCTGACCTGTGGATCCCTACAATTCACAATGACATCACACAGCACGTTGCTCAAAACAAGACCGAAACAGTAATTGTATTATTAAAAGAGCTGCCGGGTAGTTTTCTTTCACTCGACTATTCTATTACTCGATGAATCGCTGCAGCTCTACATTGCACAGCACACGAGCCTTGTTACAGTCATGTTTTTTCAATCTGGCACCAATTTCTCCCTGTGATGCTGAACATGGTGTCGAATATTGATCATTTTCAAGCAATTGTACTGAAGATAAAAAATTCCAGTATCGTGACAACACTAGTAACATGTTGACATTTGTAGGTTGGAAAAAGCCTCTAAAACAGGGTCAACTTTTGTTCATATAAACTACAACAATTAAAATGATATTTTTTAATTTTTCCACAGCCAGACTCCCTTAGTCGTCACATTTTCTCTCAGTCGTGGCTGTCGGTCAAACTAGATGAAAACGTTTTGCCCTCCTGAATTGTCTTCCTCTGCGCTTCAACTAGGGTTCCACCTTTTGTTTTTATTTGTTTAGTTTCAGCTGCAAGACAAAAAGCCAAAGGACACGTCATCGCTTGTTATGACAGAGACGGCTCATCCGTGGTGGATGAGTGTGCGGGCATGAAGTCCTGTGGTTGGCGATGAGATGTTTAGGCTCCCTCTCCCTAACACACACACACAAACTTCCACATTCCCCACAGTTCAGGCAGAAGGGCCTTGGTGGCCTTCCCGAGAATCAGTGTGTCCAGCCAGGCTCGGGTTGCAGCAGCAGACACACACAGACATTTTCAAGCATCCATCATCTTGCTGACACATCCAGTAAACAGGAGCAGCGAGAAAAAGCTGGCTTGGTGCTCTGTCTGACTCATCTCCGTCGCTCTCCACCGTCTATAAGTAGCCGAAAAAAGAATGACCGCACAACAGAGACAGTGTGTCCCCGAGCAAGACCTCCCCTCTAGCTATCAGGAAGGAATACAGCAATAGGCGCAGTGCAGAACCGGTGGCACCAAGATGACACAAAGACAAACAGAGACTTAACTGGACGCAATGATGCTGAAATCAATCGATGATGCGGATGCAGGAAAAGGAGATTTGTTACACTCTGTCTATTCATGGAGCTTTGAAATAAAGCGGATTCCAAGCTAACAGGCTGCAGCAGCCTCGGCACGGCACGCAATCAACGCGCAGCGCTCAATATGAGCTGTTGGTGACGAAAAAATACGTTAATCTGATTGAAGATGTCCAGTGTGTTTGTGTGTCACATCTATTCTCGGAGAGTTCCGGAGGGGAGATCCTGTGACTGATCCCCACCTCTAAGGACCTGCTGGGATATCAGCACAGACTTGCACACGGAAAACAAACAAATTGATGGGAATGTCAAAGGACACACACTCACACGCACAAATACATCACATCTCTGTATGAAGGCTTCAAACACTTAATTTGATTTAGAACATGCTACCCAAATAAATGTGTTTAAAAACTTCTGTAAACCACTTTCAAATATCAGACCGACGTCAGCAACCCCAAAGCCGCACAGTGAGACGTCCTGAAAAGGCCAAAATCCCAACAATCTCACACTTTCTCATTCAGGTTGCGGTTTTTTGGGGGGTTTGCAAACCCGATTCACCGGGACACCTTTACTGAACACGCTGAACGGTAAGAACTGTGCGTGAGGTGTGCAGGAACAGCGCAGAATGAACTTACCTGATAGGTGAGCAGCGGCGGATTTCACTCCGCTGCACCGATCAGCTCCGATCCGCGTGCAAACTTGCTGTGACACCGCAGGAGGGAGGAGGATCTCTCCCCCCACCTCCTCCCTCCAGCACCACCTCCCTCCACCTCCCTCACGACCCCTCGGTGGGAAACAGCGCGCGTGCGTTCAGAAACACCTCGCTAAACGCGCCATTTCACAATCAAATCACCTTCCGCGGACACGCCGAAGTTTCCTGACGCGCACAGGAGCCATTTCTGACACCGTATCTTACCTTTTCTCCTTTCTTTTTTTCCCCCCCTCCTCCTTCAGCAAAAAACTCCGTCACGACGAGCCTCGCCGCTGCCTGCGGAGTCGCTAACCGCGCACGGCCCCTCCAACACCGTGCGTGCGCCCGCGCGGAATCCTGCGTGCGTGCGTGCGTGCGTGCGTGACAGCTCGCGGAGGGAATGAGCGCAGAGAGGAGAGGAGAAGCGGACAAGTTAGGGGGAGTTCCCGTGAGGAGAGCGTCGGGGCGGGGGCTCGAGGAGGGAGGCAGGCGGGCTTCCAGCAGCCCCCATATACAGTCAACCATATTACCGTATAACCGCCTTCATCCACTTAGTAGACTTGTGTTCAAGGCTGCAAGACTGTCACACGTCATCAGGAGCACTTTTTGCTTTATTTAAGGTTTCTAAATGTCCATTACTTTTCTGCGTGGAAACACTTTATGATAAGGCTAGATGAATTAACATGAGGTAATACAGTATGATATCGTTACCTAGCGGTCCTAATGTTGTGTTGTGTTATGAAAAATGTTGGTTTATACGCCATTCACTCGTTTTGAACCATGCCATCAAGTGTCATTCAAGAGATGCAGGTTTCCAGCTTTGCAGCTGCGTCAGCGGACTCCTTAAAGGTCCGGTGTGTGAAAAATAGCGGCCACTAACGGCGAGGTAGCAGAATGCAACCAACAAGCCGCTGACTTGCTGAACTGGTGTCGTGTGTGTCAAAATATCCACCTTCACCTGTCCTCAACACGTTTCTGCTCTTTAACAAAGCCGGTATTATGCCCCTTTGTTTTTTCTGGTGCTGGTGGGTAAGTGTGATCCTCTGTTTAGTAATCGGGTAGGTTCTTCTTTGTTGGTTGTATTCCACCTGCCACTTTTTTTATATTCAAGGTGATTACACACTAATTTTAACACAGTAATAAAGATTTTATTACCTGTTTGCAAATAGCTAGTGATAAATTCTACACGCTTGACCTTTACCCGAGAGCCTCTCTTGATTTTATTTGAGTGTTAATGTTTGTATGTGCTCCCTTTTATTGTTGTTTTATGCTTTGTCAACCTGTTTTTACCCAATGTTTTATTGACTTTGCATAATTTTGGGGGAAAAAAGTCAACCCAAATCGTGTGCTAGCAGTTTTGGGCTGTTCAGGAACTCATATGTGACTGTTACATATACTAACAGTCTTTTAGGGGGTTATTTTAACAACCTTAAAATCACTCTTTTAATTTCACAATCATGAATCCAGTGATACAATCTCTTAATTATTCACAGTTATTCAGTTTCACGTCTGTAAATCAACAATATCACATCCTTCATATGATGCCTGAGCTATAACTCTTGGCTTTTAGTGACTCATGATATGAATCATTTGGATAAAGTGTTACGGTGTGAGAGTTCAAAGTGTGTGAGATTCGTGCCTTGGGCCTCTTTCGCTAATCAATGAATTACTCATCATGAAAACTGAAATACTGTTATCAAATCAGGCAGCAGGGTTAGTTTAACCACGCTACTTCAGACTCCTGTATCCAAAGTCTGTGTTTCTATGGAGACCAAGTAGTCGACCATACAGCATGCACTGCAGACCGTGATACAGTGTAAGATTATAAATGTGGACCAGAGGAATATTTTTTGGGTTGGACAGGTAAACATAAATAGCCTCTGTGTGACTAAATCCATATGATTACCCTGTGAACCTGTGTAGCCATGCAGACGTTATGTGGATTATTACCAAATTTGTCATGCGGGTTAATCACGAGATGATTCAATTTTGGGACCTTTAGAGCCAAAATTGACAAAATGACGGACAGAGAAACACACCGCTACTAGTATGAAGGACTGAAGGTCATTGAATGCGTTGTAATATTGGTTGTCGTGATACAACATCAAATTTTATTAGAATAATTAGGACTTTAATTTAATGTGATTCAGTGAAATGTGTTGCATTTGTTCATGACTAAAATTTCTGCTCCCTATGTATTTTCACATTCATGTTCACAATACAAATTACACGCAAATTTTCAGTCAAAATGACAGAAAAACATGTTCACTTGACTATTTAGGTTCAGCTGTGCTCAGAACTTTCATGATCACTGGACTGTACTAATGCAAGTTTCTCAAAAAAAAAAAAAAAAAATTTCATTTGAGTTGGCAAAATTGTGATTTTAAGTGTACTAGGTTGCATGGGAGAAGATACAGAACTTTAATGAGAACCGTGGTCGTGTTCTGCACTCATTTTAGGCAGGAGGACTATGTTGCTGGTCGTGATGGAGTTCCGGATGGGATGTCAGGCACAGGACCATGTGGGAATAATAGCCGCTGTGGTTCTTTGCAGCCACCTCATTTGGTTCTGCGTAGCTTCCGGCTCCAGGGGCACCAGCAGTATCATCTTAACAAAGGTTTTCTAACGTTTGTTAATTTCCAAATCACTGGGCCTAATGATTTGTTATTCTAAAATCCAGTTCTGAAATCAGTTATCCAACTATAAATGGTCCAAAATCAGATTGTCAGACATATTTCTGCCCAGAGATCCATCAATGTTGCTGTCAACGCCTCCGTTTTTTGCTGTCCCCCTGTATTGTATTAATAGAAAGTGATGGAAATCGGCTCTGTTCTTTACACATGCAAGACCTCTGCTAGTAGATCTGCATGGGCAACAGGGGTTGATGGGACTCCTGTGTCCTCCATTGACATTACGAAAGCCGATGAGGACGCCGGCGCCGCTTGATGGAAGACTTGAAACCGCAGTTAGATGAGATGGGGGTAAAAAAAACCAGCTAAAACGGGATATATAGTCTGCGGTTGCGTCGTTTGGCGGTGTGAAGTTACCACGTTGATGAACGAGAGATGGACCTGTTGACGGATGACCTGGTGCAGATTCAATTTAAAGCCCTCTGGTACTTTACAGAGAGACACTCACACCTCAGGTCCCACCTCCAAATGCTTCTGGAATGTGTCTCCTACAACAACATCAACCATCACGAGGTCTGCATCACATGACAAGAGGTGCCTGAGTACTTATGTGTGCGTGCTGGACAGTACCGTCTTCTGTCCGCGAGGTAAAAAATAAATACGAAAACATTAACACAGCAAGAAGACCACAGAGAGGGACAGCAAGAATTTGCCTAAACAATAAACCACTTACATAACACATCTCTGGGGGAAGCAGAATACAATTTTAATGTTTGGTTTTGCATTAATTTCCATTCAGGATATCAGGAAGGATCTTTAAGAAATGACAGTCGGTGAAGCCCCAAAGCTGGGACGCACCAAACCGACATCAAGAACGAGCCACAACCTGGTGCTGCATATGTCCGGACAACATAGTTGCACTGGAACACACCGCAAAGATGTTAGCAGACTGATCAATAGTACATGCGTTGTCACCTGAGCAGCAAGGGAACAAGGGAAGACACATCTGCAGAGATAAAAACTATAAACAAAACAGCGTTTGCTTATTATGTTCCTCTGCTCGCTGAGTAGATTAAGAAAAATGAAAGAGAAACAACGCCTAATGGGTTAAACTTCGCCTTCTCCTCATTTTCTTGTGCCTCATTTGGAGCGCTGATGAGTCAGTGACAGTGATCCCTCTAACTGCCTCCATCCGATGCTGGATTAACATGACACATCGGCATCGGGAAAAGATAATGTCGACGGTGCAGGAAAGACAAGGGCAAAGGATGCCCAGAGAGTTTCCCAACAGCCATTTCAGGGCTTGATGTTTCCCGGCCCTCAGAAATCACATCTGTACAGTTGTATGTGAGATGTTGTTGAGAAGCAAATGAACATTGAATTAAATTTTGAAAATCAGCATTTCAGATAATCTATTACATTCCGGTAATGACAGACTCTTTTTTTTCCCACAACGCACTCACATTGAGAGACCTTTAAATTCTGTTGTTTTCCATCAAATTCATTTCTTGCACTGCTAATTGAAATCAAGGGGCTGGAGACCAGCTAACTATCAACAAGCTTTTTTTTTTTTTGTGAGGGAAATCTGAATAAATACTGTGGAATACGATGACATTTTAAAAAGAACACCCCTCTCTGATGGGAGCTGGAGCCGAGCTGGGAAGAAAAGATGACGCAGAGAGGGCTGCAGGGACAGAAAGAAAAAAAAAGACAAGGGTGCTGACAC
This sequence comes from Mola mola, assembly GCA_001698575.1. NCBI lineage: Eukaryota > Metazoa > Chordata > Actinopteri > Tetraodontiformes > Molidae > Mola > Mola mola. Next base: position 3,125,823 of record KV751360.1, read on the forward strand.
GTCCTGACAAAATGGAACAGCCACCTCACGCACCATCACCGATTTACCACACTTGCATGCTTTACATGAGAGCCGGCCTTAACGGCACGGCACGGCACCTGGATCTGAGCCGCTGCTGAAAGGAACAGACGCCGGAAAGCTTCAGCCTCACATATGGAGCCAAGGACGAAGAGGTCGCACAATCACACACACACACACAATGCAGTTTAACTATCCAGGCCTGAATTTGGCAGGCAGAGTCGAGCGAATTGCAAAGCACACAGATAATAAAATGCTTGGCTGCACAACCATTTTTACAAGGTGAGCCCACTTGCACTGCTGAACTGCGCATTTCTATCTCTGCGTGACTGTAAGTACAGGTTTCCACGGGGGAAAGGTTAGTAAAAGAGGAAGAGTTTTATTAGGGTGTTGCTTGATACGAGTTGTCTAGGCTAGTCTTCAGGCCAGATGCCGCGGCGTCTCGACATCTCAAGGTCCCTCCCTGCAGCTCCAGATCTACTCATCCTTGCATGATTTCAAGCGTTC
>KV751360.1:3131645-3155142 GCA_001698575.1 Mola mola
AGCTGCGGTCAGACTCAGGTTTGTTAGTTGTATTGTTGGCAAGCTGGAAACTTGGAAACTTGTCAAACAATAATCCACTTTCTGCTGTTTGTATGCTCAATGTGCTGGAAATACCCCTTTACGCACCAAAGAAAATGATTAAATCTCCATACTTCCTCTATTGATTCCAAGCAGTAATGTAAGTTGTAGAACATGAATGAAGATGAATGAAATCCTGTGTTAGTATTTGAACCCTCGTGAGTAGACAGAATTAGTGTATTTCCAGAAGTTACTGTATTGTTTCAAGGACGTTTAATGACAAATTCATCTATATTCATTTCTCTTCAGTCTCTTTAATAAGATACAGCCAGAAAATACAGGAAATATGTAGACTTTTTTTTTTTAAATGCACAATTTTCCCAAACACACTGTCAGCTACAGGAAAAAGCCACTATTCAGTGGGACCTCTCTTTGGACTCAGCATGTCGTGGAGTCTTTTGCTGAGGCTGCCTTTAAATTCTCTTCAGTATTCTTCTGGTTTATTATACCAGGCTTCTTCCAGTACTTCAGTACCTCCAGTTCAGATTCAGACTCTCTCTTATTTCTGCCCAGGTCTTTAGGTTAGTCCACGACTGTTAGCGTTTTATCAGCGTTCACCTTCTCACCCAGGTCCCCTGGGGCCTCTTGGCTGCTCCCCCCTCCACAAAGACCGTTCCTCACCGAGCTTCTCCCGCCCGTAGAAGGTCAACTTGGCATCTTGATAAAGCTGCCAGATGCTGGACCTCTTCCAGTCTCTCGCGGAACAAACTCTAAGGAACTTCTCATCAGGACTTTTCTCGGCCTTCCACTTGTCCTCACCCGCTCCCGATTTATGTATAACAGTCTCTTTAGTTTATTATAGTCATAAGAGTATCCATTTTATTTGCTGACTTCACATTTGAGAGTCTTGCCGATGTTGTTAAATTTTATGTCCGTGATTATTGGCATTTTTGGATGGAATGATGTGGTTGAAAGTTGGTCAGTTCCCAATGAGTTAAACTGGCACAAGATGTGTCTGTAATGCTAAACGCACACGCACACAACGTGTAGCTTTGAAAAGCTTTGTCAGGGGAGGTCAAATTAAACACTCCACTTCAGCCTATAGAACCTGTTTTGTCTGATTTTTGTTTCCTTTTTTTAAAACAGCATACAAATTTCCTATCCAACATATCCAGATAAATACATATTGACTTTTTTCACAGCACTGAATGTTTTTAATGCATATTTCTTCCTCAGACTGCAGTTTTAAGCCTGATACACACATGAGAGAGACTATACGGTACGTTAATTAGTGGGCCTCAGTGGTCTGTTCTCTTTGAACGGTTTCCAGTCTTTATGCAAAGTTCTGCTGAACATCTGAAGCTGCAGCCTTATTTTTGAGAAGACAGCTGTCTTTTGTGTTGCATGTCAAAAAGGTTTTGAATAAGCAGGATTCCAGAAACATCTTACAGCGTTTGTCTCTGAAAGCACCGTTTAGGGTCACCCTCACAACAATAGCCATCATCAAGTTCTGAAGTCAAATATTGCTGATCGTGCTTTAAGCCAAGACATCGGTGCGGCCTCCAGCATCATCCCAACGGCGGTCCAGCTGCCATGTTTTGGAAATCCAGCCCTGCACTGGGGTTTAGATCCCCATCAGCTCTAATGTTTGTTGTACATTCTAACACAGGGCCACCAGGGACAGGCGGTCCGTTTAAAAGTTAAACTGTGGGAAGACACAAGGCAATAAATAGCCCAGAGACAGAGAGAGAGAGAGAGAGAGAGAGGGAGAGGGAGGGAGTGACACCGAGACTCTTATTACCATCTACACTGTTGGCACCGTTGACTGTGCCATGCTGCTTGCTGCCCTTCTGTGACCTGGACTCAGACCAGCCGTGGAAACCAGTCATGGGCGCTGTGACTTCACTGATCTAAGGTTCTGCCCCTCTAATGGCAATGCCATGTGTGTGGATTTGGCTGAGAGGGACTTTAATATCGCTCACATCTCTTGCCTGATTCTCTTCTGTATTTCATTACATAAGAGCACAGCTGCTGCAAAAAACAACATTAGAATCAAGGATCTTCTGTAATTAATTTAAAAGCAAGCAAACAGCAGCTTGTCAGAGATTTTCCAGGGCTGTTGCTCTGTTTGATGTGTCGACACTGACCTTTGGTAAAAATAGAGAGATCAATAGCTTGTAATGATGAGCGATTTCCAACAACTGGGAGCGCTAATCTATTCCAGTAAGACTGTAAGTCCAGTATTGATGTCTACACACAAGAAGCATCAATAGTCTGTTAGAAAAACTCCGATGTTGGCCAAGAAAGGCAAACATGTCTCCCTGAACAGCCTTCTACAGCCAACAAGGCGCTGAGGATTGTTTATTTCCTAAATCATTCTAAAACCAAAATTGTTGACATTGTCCTTTAACACATTAACAGTATGGCGTGCCGAACGTAAGCATTTTTCTTAATGATATACAGTAATTAAAAATATTTATCTCTCTGTCCTCACATTTAACCGGTTTTACTAACATTTAACACTAAAATCCGTCTAAAATATGCTGAATGTGATATGAATATATAATTGTTCATATGCTAATAGAGAAGGAGGAAGTGAAACACTGAGTATTAAATCTAAATGTTGTATCTCAATATCTCGCCCAACAAAAAGCTATAAATAAATGTTTTGAAAATATGCAAATAGCCCAAAGCAACACTATACAGACAATATAAAACTATTAATTCAGTATGAAAATTATAATTTCCTAATGATCTAATTACCATAAACCAACAACAAAACAACAGTAAAATGAAAAAATAAATAAAATAATAAATACCAGCAACAATGTATAATATCCAGCTTGGCATGACGCAAGTCAAAAATCATTCAAGAAATTGTGCATTTGGAGAGATTTAGATTTAGATTTAGATTTAGATTTAGATTTAGATTTAGATTTAGATTTAGATTTACCCGTCTTTGCTTCGCGTTCACAGGACACTGATCTTTTTCACAGGGGAAGATGAAGATGGAGCTGAAATCTTAGGTCGACTGCATCCAGTTAATCCAAATAGACTTAAAATCGACTCCCCACAGTAATTCAGCATTGTCTGAGATGAAAACGAGACGAGCTGCCTCCTCGGGTTTCATTGCTTTCTCAAAGCATATTACATTTTTTAAAAACAGCTGACTCAATATTATTTAATTATTGAAGCAGCTCTCCAAGCCATCTTTATTATTTCAGTCACATTTTCTGCGTCTGATAGAACCGTCAGTGCAGCGAGGCTTAATGTCCAGTCCGCAGCTCTAGTCTGCCTCCACGTGGCCACTCTTGTGTACTACACCTTTACGGCACATTTTCAGCCCTCACGAAAACCTAATTTCCCAGATGCCAATTCGGCGTTTCAACAACGCCTTCAGAATAAAAGCTTCAGTGTTGTCACGTTTTAAAAGGGCTTTCTCATAGTCATCCTGAAGAGGGCGACAAACACACTGCTTGGAATTACAATTCCAAGCTGTTTCGGAGTTAAATTACAATATGCCAATTAAAAAATGAGCTCTGATGGTAATATTTTATGTATAATGTGTATGAGTTTGAAAAAAATATATAACCCAAATTGTTTAGCTAACTAGTCTTAGCTTTTTCTATGATATGTGTATCTTTTTGACGTTTTTGCTTAACGTGTCGAAACTATCCAAATTTAGTCCACAATTTGGAAAACTGAACTGAGTCAACTGATCAATCAGTTCATTTTCCACACAGCGAGCCCTGAGCAGAAGAGACGCCAACACGGGCTTTATTTTGAAGACCCTTAACGGAAGAATTTAACTCCGTGCCCAGTTTCCAATCGTGACTCTGGACTCGGGTTTGCCTGGCGCTCATTCTCAGCCCTGACAGTGTCAGCTGCTGTCAGGGGATCGTGTCCGTGTCCAGCTCGTCCCGAGGACACCGAGGCAGAGACGAGATGCGGCTGCAGGCGGTGGCTGTTACGGTGTCACTGACGGTGGCTCTCGCTTATTACGTCTACGTCCCGCTGCCCCACGCCATCCAGGAGCCGTGGAAGCTGATGTTGCTGGATGCTACGTTCAGGACAACGAGGCACCTGGTGAGGCGGGAGATGCTCTGGTTGGAGACTGCAGGTGTGAGGTAGTAGGTGGACTGCAGCAGGTGCACCTTCAGCCGAGATGGCGCTCTAATCTGCACAAAATAAGGCTTTCTGCCAATGTACAGATGTTCATCTCAGGAAAAACAAACATTGTCGATGGTAGCTGGATTGCAATAAAGAGTTTATATTGTATGCATGCAGAAAGCCACTGTAAGACCCGCCCGTTACCCCGCAATAACAGCCTGTGCAGACAGACTTTGACCCCCAGGAGCCAGAACACTGATATGAACAACTTAAATGTCTGTATTAATGAGGTTTAGTTATTGCATAAGTGTCTTACAGATAAAAGCTATTTTTGTCACTAAAAGTGTGTCTCTGTGAACCCACTGAGGCTCATACGGTGAGTAACAGCAACTTGAAATGTGTGTTAATATGCTGAATGAGCTCTTTTACAAAAACACTGATCAAAATTAGAAATGCTTTATTGATAGCCGGGTTGGAAATGTAAGTAAAAGGGCTTGTTTTGTTTGGCTTGGTCGCCCTCACCTTTGTTCTACATTCAAAGTGGCTCTGTAGGTGAAGAGTGACGATAGTGGTTATTACCACATTAACTGACAGAGCTTCCAGATTAATGTTCTACCCAAGCGGTCGAGCTTTCGCCACAGCAGATACAATTTTGTAATTTCTTTACCGAGAATGTGGAAGTGGCATAAAATCCACAGATATAAATAACTTAAGTCCCACTTGACTGCTACAGGTATTTAAATATTTTTGGTTAAAGTTTGCTCCTTAATAACATTTAAAAACATTTATTGAGGAAAAGGCTAAAATTGTTTCAAACCTTACTGTTCTTAATTGTTAAAGTTGATAAAAAACACTCAGTGGTGTGAAGTATGTTTTTGACAAAACAACCGGAGTGAAAAACTGCTGCTTCTCATTGTAAAATGAGAACAAAAAGGGCTTTCAAAATGTCAGAATTTGCTGCTTTTCCTTATTGTCTCTGCCGGTAAAAGAAGAGTCTTTGGGTTATCCAACTGTTGTTTGGAGTAAAAAAGCAATTTGAAGTCGTCATGTTTAGGCTCTGAAAAAAAAAAATGCAACGCAGCAAATCGGCCTGACTCACAAATGGCAACTCACAACAAAAATGATGACAGTTTATCCTGAAGAACGCAGCACCGCAGCCCTGCTGCAACAACAGACTCTAGTGTGTAAAACCGGAGGAGCGGGAAACGATCGCAACATGACGTTTAAGTCTTCACACAACCTCTTTGGCGGTTAGATTGTAAAGGGGAGATTTTGTGATTGAGTAGCAGCAAGAGGAAGTCAGATTGAGATGGCTCAGGAACTGAAGGTCTGTTAGGCTGATGATTATGCAGACTGGGTGCTGAGGGGGACTCTGGAGGGCCACACACGAAAGCAGAATGAAGTATGTAGAGGCAGAGACGCAGACATGTGTTGATGGGGATAGTTGGGGTGGTATAAATAGTGTATAAATAGTAAATAGTGTAAATATGCTTTTTTTTTTCAGAGCCAAAAGTCAAATTGCTGCTTTACCCCAACCGACAGTTAAAAACCCAAAGACTCTTCACTGACTGCCAGAAATGACAAAGAAAAGCAGCAAATACAGACATTTAACAAGCATTGAACCCACAAATATTTAACCGTTTTGCTCCAAACAAAACTGAAACGATCATTCAGTCATCAAAATAGTTGTTGATTTTTTTTTTTTTTTTTTTTTTTTTTTTAAAAAAAAAAATAAATTTCAGCCATAGCAGCAAGTAATTACAAAATGAACTTAATGTACACAATGACATAAATATAAAAAAATAAAATGGCCGACATGTCTCAGTCTAACTGGCTGGTTTTGAGTTTGCAATGTTAACGATGAGACGTTACAGTAAGACACATCCACTCAGGAGGACAGAGGTGAGATCGCGGTGCCTGTTTTCACTTTGAAATGAGTGTCCCTCTGATCTTTAAGTCGTGTCCAGAGGACGTTTAGCTTTATCGACTCTCCTCTCCCCCCCTGTCCTCTCCCTGTGTCGGTCCCCAGGCCAGCTTTAAGGACTGGCTGGGCCTGAACGATTACATCAGGTCAATCAGAGAGTCCTCCGACAACTTCGACGACATGGTAAACAGCATGCCAGGCCCGGAGTCCAGCGGAGGGGTCGTGCCCGGAGTGAAAGTGAGCGACATCACTTTCGCCGGCGTCCCTGTTCGCGTTTATGAGCCTCCGGCTGGAGGGGAGGGTCATCTGAGGAGGGGCTTGATGTTTTTCCACGGTGGAGGCTGGGCCCTCGGCAGTGGCAGTGAGTACTGACATACTGACGAATCCCGGATGTGGACACACATGCAGGTGCAGCTGAAGATGGCAGCACAGCAGGAGACACTTGCTGATTTTATCTGAATTCGTTCGGTGTAGCTTAGACACATAGTAATGGAGATATGGCAAAAATATTGATTTCTTTAGTAAAAACAACGCCACCTGCTGGCCAATCCTGATATTAGTTAATATAAAAGTGTTTTAAAAAAAAAAAAAAGAAGATCCAGCCAATAAATTGTTTTTGTGTGATTTCTGCTGACACAAAGGATCTTCAGGCAGCACAATTCAATAATATCCCTGATTAATTGGAAGAGATGAAGACAGGAAATTCAGAAAAGACCAGAAAAGTACAGAACATACAGACTGGAAGTATTTTCTTTAATTTCAGTAATTAATTCTCAGTCGTTAACAGGAATGATTTGTTTGAAATCCACAAACTTGTGTTTGTTTGTTTGTACAATTTAACATAAAGGGGTCATTTTGCAACATTTTTCTTGTCACCTGACCCTCTCTCTCTCTCCTCAGAGAAGGGCGCGTACGATATAGTCAACCGGATGCTGTCCGACGAGCTCAACACCGTTGTGGTGTCAGTTGAGTAAGTTCTTGCCCTCCTGCCACGTCACCGTGAAATTTAACTTCATGCTCTTCCATGCTCCAAAGTTTTCTAAACCTGCAGCGAATTATCAGTTGATGCGGATGTGTGTGTAGGTATCGTCTGTATCCAGAGGTGCAGTTCCCTGCGCCGTATTTAGACTGTCTGGCTGCTGCCAAGCACTTCCTGTCCCCAGAGGTTCTGGCCAGCTACGCCATCGACCCTGAGCGCGTGGCCGTGTCGGGTGACAGCGCAGGAGGAAACCTGGCTGCTGCAGTCGCTCAGGAGGTACACGGGACCCATCTCCTGTGAAAACATAGTGAACGCGAGCTGAAGGGCCTCATGTTTTTAATGTTTTCGTCAGATCTCGGTCGATGACACTGTGAGGGTGAAATTCAGCGTCCAGGCATTGATCTACCCAGTGCTCCAGGCTCTGGACTTCAACACACCCTCCTTCCTGGATAACCAGAACATACCCGTCCTGTACCGGACTCTCATGGTCCGCTTCTGGCTGCAGTACCTGGGGCTCGACCTCTCCCTGCAGCCCGACGTGCTGGCCAACAACCACTCCTCCTTGGACCACTCAAACATCACCCGAGAGCTGCGGGCGCGGCTCGACTGGACCCTCCTGCTGCCCCCGAGACACAAGAAGGGCCACAAGAAGGTCATCGTGGAAAAAGGGTCTGAGGGGACGGCGACGGAGGTGCCGGGGCTGCTGGACGTGAGGGCTTCGCCGCTGCTGGCGGGACCGGAGGTCCTGGCCAAGTGTCCGCGGGCGTACATCCTAACGTGCGAGTATGACGTGTTGAGGGATGACGGCCTGATGTATGTGCGGCGCCTACAGGACGCAGGAGTCACAGTCACCAACGACCACTACGAAGACGGCTACCACGGAGCTTTCAGCTTCATCGTCTGGCCATTTGATTTTGAGCTAGGGCAGAGGGTGGTCAGGGGTTACTTCAACTGGCTCAAGAACAACCTGTAAGAGTGCGCGTGTGAATGAAAGTGAACAGAGACTTGCTCAGGGCTTGCACACAAGTTAGAATCTGAAAGATGGAAGCTCAGGGCCCTCATGTACCTGCAGAAAAACACAAGCTACCGCGGTACAGATGACGTTTACATGACATTCAGAAGGTCCGGCGAGGTCTGCAGCAGAGAACCGCTAACACTGTTACCAGCTAACAAAATTGCTTGACATCACGGTCACAAACATTCCACGACCCGATATAGTAAAAGAATCAATTTCCTGTTCTAGAATAGAACTTACGATCAATCACGATAATCCCTGTGACCCCTTAAACTTTCGTCCAACAGCGCTAACTTCGGAGATGATGCATTTGCTTGAAGATCACAAACATTAATGGCTTATTTCTTTAAGTTACCTTAGATGTGTGATTTATAATTCCCCTCATTGGACTTTCTGTTTATCAGCACCTCACTTATGATAAATGAAATGCGTTGCAATTTAAATTCCTTAATAGCAATGTCACTGAAGTTGCATTCAGTGGTGAAAAGTAGGAGAGCATCATTCTCTCTGCAGTATTCGACTCACCGGGACAGAACTGGATGCGGCGCTGTCACATGTTTGTGTCGACATGTTCAGAACCGCTCCTCGTGACCTCCACGCCATCCGAAGTGCCGCGCTTCTGCAAGGGCTTTTTCCTTTTTTTTCTCGATTTCATTTTCCCATCTTCACAGATATCACGAAGCAAATTTCCTCTGTGCCTCTGCTTTTTCTCACTGTTTGATTTATGAAAGAACTCGCACGGGACGTCAATAAAAGAAACATGAAGTCATACTCATGAAGCACATATTGTTCTGTTCATTTGATTTTTTTGAACTCCACTTTGAGACACACTGTTGGGCCGCATGAGTTAGTCCTGCGCAACATGTGCCAAATTACTTTTGTGTTTTTTCCGTCGCAGTTGTCAGTGAAGCAGCTTTTGCTCAGCACTCTCACAAATTTTCCCACAATACATCATGGCAGTCGTGGTGTCACTGTTATCGTGTGGAACCTTCAGGTGCTCCGATTTCAAAGGCCTATGGAGACTACTTTGCAGAAACACATGCTTAGCTCGTCTGATACTGACGTGAACAGTTTTACAGTGCAGGTACATTAAAGCCCTGCACGCCTCTGTTTGGTACTAAAGTCTGCTGGTACTTTGTGATGACACGCAAAAAGGATGTGACAAAACATCAATATCTGACGAGCTGGGCATGAAAACGTGCTAGACATCGCCTTAGTTTTAAGCAAGTGTAACACTTTCACAATAAGGGTACATTAATTAACATTAGTTAAAGCAGTATTAAGCATTTACTAACAGTTAATTGATGCGCAAACGAATCATTTATTAATGCTCCCTATGTTACGTAACATAGGGATTCCCATATTATTCAATCGTTTATAACCATAGTGTTAAGGGTCACAGAGAGCGTTAATGAGTGGTTAATAAATGATTTATACAGGTTATTTAACTGTTAATGAGCATTACTGTGTTAACTAATGTTAACAATGCTGTTGTAGTATGTCAGTGAATAACTACTTTAGTTAACATGGGGATTAGTAAGTGATTACATAACACATTAATTAACAGTTAGTAAATGGTTACGACTACTAACATTAATTAGTGCCCCGCTGCTGTAAATGCTTGATTAGTGTCATCCCTCTGGACACATCACTGAGGACAATGGGTAATGAAGTCTTTTTTTTACACTGAACCACCGTGTGGTGTGGGGAGTTTGATGTTTATTTGCGTGTATTGGCTCTGTTTCTTCGCTAGGAGGTTCACATACAGTAATTTCCTATCAGGGTGACACCCTTCCACTGACACGTTGCCAACTGTCTGTGCTAGCCTTCATATTATTAATGGAACAATAAGCAGAGGTCGCGCTCATACAGGGATTTGGGGAAATTCCACGGCTTTACTGGGATGCCGGGAGGAGAAGCCTCGGAGGAGGGAAAAATGGAGTGGAGGAGAGGCGGGGTTGGAGCTGTGATCTGTCCTTCCATTAGGGTCTTTGCTTCAGCTGAAAAGAGCTTTCTCTTCCACAGAGGGGAACAGGTCTCCTCATGCAATTGTTCCTGCAACTTGGAAAGCTGTGTGTTCTGAGTCATCAGGTCCAACAGTTTCACCAGACAGACGGACACACGCGACGTTTTGGTGTTTGATATCACAAGAACTTCGTGAAATGGAATCCTCTCCTATATTTGCTTGGAGCAATAGCTTTTCACCATATCTACATTCCGTAATCAGCTTGTAGTTACTTGTCTATGTTATTAGTTTTTATGAAATATAATATGTATGTATCTAGAATTTTTTTGTTAAGTGTTCCCTACTGAGGAAAATAAGAAATAGAGAATGAAAATATACAACAGAAAGACTAGATTTATATATTATTATGGACATTGTTGAGAAATGCTGGGCGGGGAGATTTCCATATTTTTAGGCAAAGCCAGGCTACCAGTTTTTCCATTCCAATCCTTGTGGTAATCTATGATACTTAGATGCTTGCACAGCTTAAAAAATAACATCTGAAGGAGCAGAATCTGTACTCATTCAATCTGGACATTTTTTGACATAATGACAAACTTCTAAGTCTAAAAACATCAGGAGGATGAAAGCGTGTCAGAGCCTGCAGCATGGGCATATATCAGACAGAGGTCAGAGGTCAGTGGACCCGAGAGGAAGAAATGACAGCAATTTGATAGAAACTTCTGTGAAAATTCTTAATTATTGTAATGTGCACAAAACCTCCTGACATGTAATGCCTCTCCACAGCTCTGCCGTTTGCCATGGGAGTTAAGGCAGGCATGTCTCTCAGGGTGTCATCTTCCCCACCCGAGGCCAGACAGTCTTCAGATGTCACTCACCTTCCGTCTGACAGCTCTGGGAATCCACTCACTCCAGGGAAACAGGAAACTCGTATCTCTCTCGTTGGAGATTGCGATCAGTGAAGGAAACAAACTACAGGCTTATTCTCTCAGTTGCTGTGCTCGCTGACGAACCCAACATCTTCAGTTTAATCTGGTGCTGTAAGACCAACCTGGATGAACGTTAAAGGGGCAGTTTGGGCTTTTTAAGGTGGGGGTTGCATGAGGATGATATCTATAATCAGGCCTTCGAGACCATTGAGACCAGCGTGAGCAAAATAACAGTTAAAAAGTACTCTTGCCGAGCAGGCAGCTCTTTCCAATGGGGAACTGAGGCTGTCATATCAGCCCCTCCAAGGCCACCAGACCCCCTTGGACAGAAACTGCGGTTTTAACTTGTACTACAGCGGCCTGGCTGCTTCTCTGGCTCCCCGGATCAGTTGCCTCTTTGGTTATTGTTTGATTTGAAACCAAAGTACACCCCTAAAACGCCCCAAACCACACAATGACGATGGAGTCGAACGGGAACGAACGAGCCGAGTGGGACGGCAGTGATTAAAGCACTCCCGTGGTAAAACTACTGTTTTTGTTAGAGGAGTACGGATGGATAATGAGGCTTCAGTTTCCAGTTGGAAACAGCTCTGCGAGGGCACAGTATCGGGAGCCGTATGTCGGTGAGCAGCCTGCGGCCTGCAGCTGCAGGCCAGCCCTGCGGTTTGTCATCCGCTCCATGAATTTGTTAAATTCTTACGTAAATTCTTACGTTGCTCTTATGTCCTCACCCAGCACAATGGGGCCAGGGTGAGAGGTGACAGAAAGAAAGCAGAGGAACCAGCGGGAATCATTCAAGGTGAAGTTCTGCAGCTGGAATCACGCCCCTCCGTGACAATACTTAAATGAAGCGCTCACAATGGTGGGTCACTTGGCATTAATCAGCAGGCTTTCTCTCAGATCACTTCACAATAGCAGGAAGGAGAAGGGAACCAAGCCTCGCCGGTGGTTTTCTATCTGTTTTTACTTTCGTGCCTTCGGGTCCTCCCCTCATCCCTCTCCTGCACGCCAGTGTCCATTTTTTTTTTTTTTTTTTTGTACACAAACAGAGATCATTTTTATTATCAAAGCTCAGTCAACACATTCACCCATTCATGCACTGGTTGTAGAGAGGAGTTGGCCGCTGCAGTAGCATGAAGACAGACAAAGATCATCAATGTTTTCTCGAACACTGGGCCACTCTTTTAGCATGTCGGAGGTCCAATACCAACACCGCAGCCCTATAATACACGTCAGGAAAAGATTTAGTGCGCGCCAATACATGTATGCCAACTACAGTGTACCAAGATGCCCTTCGACATCTGGATGTGGTCACACACTGCAGGCCAGCATGCTTTCGTCATGAGCTCACTGGCAGATGGCACAAACCATAACAGTGGAAGGCAGCTTTACGGCACTGAGTTGTAGCTATGTATGTGTTTTATTATGATACTAATATACAAACAGTGTACAGACAGTGGTGAACTCATGATGTTTGAAGGGCAGGAGAGAATACAGGGCCCTTCACCACGTTTATTCAGCCGAAAGGGAAGAGGGCACTCCTTCACATCACCGGAATGATGCCAACAAGTGTGCACAGACGGCATCGGAGCAAGGGTCAAAATGCACAATGTTATGATGAAGCGTCCTAACTGGGTGCAGCAGTGAACAAAAAGAACTGATGAGTGACTCTAAAACCCCCGGGGGATCTTCCCTCTTTGCTCTCACTGGTTTTTCCATGGTGACACGCGGACAGTCCACGTGGACTTTATTGGCGGCTCCCCTCCTGTTCCGCTCCACACATTCTGGAGGCGTCATGAAGTTTGCAGCATCTGGCCTCCGCCTCGTGCCCATGGAGTAAAAGTGACACCTCCTCACCTCTCCGCTCCACCTACTCCCTCCTTTCCTCCCCCTCCGGAGCTGATAGGCTGCGGAGCTTGATCTGACTTGTCCTCCGAGCTGGAAGTGTTTTCCTGCTGCTCGGAGCTCGTCCGGGTGCCGTGGCCAGGCCGTGGCATGGCCGTGTCGGTGTCTCTGCCCTGTCTGGGGCTCGGCGTGCTCGCGGCCATCCTCCTGCAGACCATCGCGGTGGCCGTCAGCTTCGTGTACTTCAACAAAGTCCTGAACACGGTAAGATCCGCGCTGCTCGTCCTCCCACCCTGCTCCTGACAGATAACGATGACTCCAGCCTGGCACGGGATGAGGATTGGCACCTTTTATTTGGGGGGAAATGCGGGGCATTAAAGATCTCAGCTCATTTCTTGCTCTACACACGGGAACCGTGTAGGGGCGCGTCTGCACGGAGGCGTTCAACAATGCAGCGCTCCGATTGTACATGTGCGATTCGGCAGAATGGCAAGAATTCGTGCCATTCTCACGCTGAACAATGAGGCGGGAGAAAGCAGTCAGAGCCGATAAGAGATCACAATGACGGGAAGGGGCTGGGGTGATGCGGTCAGGCTGCTGGGACCCCCGAACGGGCCGCGTTCCACACTTTGATCAGGTGTTCCGTTACGTGGACACGCCCACCTCACCTGACCAGCGCAATTCTTTAATAACCAGGGACATATTTTTACTCTGATTAACATTGTTGTTCACTTTTGAAAAAAAAAAACCAAACCAATATGCTTTACACACTTTCACTGAAATGTCCCGTCGCCTCCCTTCTGAGACATGAGTCAGTTGTGTTCAGTAAAGTCAGGAAACAGCCCAGAGTTGAACAAGAATTCATATAAAAGACAAATTAAATTGCACCATTTAAATGGCTGAGAGTCACCAGACAAACAGCAAATGAATATGCTGGTGAAAATGTCTGAACGTGTAAATAATAAGCACAAACAAGTGTGTAAATGAGTAGCTGTTTCAGTAATGCGTTTTTTTTTAAATAGTTAACTAAAATCCGAATTAATAAAGAACTAACCTTGCGCTCAGGAACTCTACTTTTGAATCTCACATTAACGTCTGCCACAGCTTGCTTACATCTATAACTATTCCCTTGGATGCGGCTTCACTGACTGTTTGACCCCCCCAGAAAACAACCCTAAATCTGTGCTGAGGAGACTCTGACTACAAAACCTTTCCATTTATAACAAGAAACACTAATATCTTAGCTGAGTTTCACTACATTCAGCACATTTTTCGGTCATATTGTCATGACCAAGGAGGTTGTGTTTTTTCACTGTCCTTTGTTAGTTTGTTAACAGGATAAGTGAAAAAGTCAAGGACTGATTTGGATGACATTTGCAGGAGAGGTGGGAAACGGCCCAAGGACGAATAGAATCCATTTTGGTGGTGATTTTGTGCCGCTATTGAGATTTGACTAATAAGGCTGCAGACACACAACTGACGTGTGAAGCAACACGTTGACGCCATCATGGTTATAACACAATCATGATGCTGTGAGTGAAATTATTTTAGAAGGTGGAATTGGTTGACACTCAGAAGTGGGCTTCTTTATTCATGTCCCTGTCATCCGTGAAAAATGTCAAATATATAAATAACATATCTTTTGCTGCTTCTCTTTGACACATGCACCAGTAATACATTATTTATTATTAGCAATCAAATAAATAATTGGCTGACAGCAATTATTGAGGGCATTGTTTGTTTGACTTTTTTCCCTGGCGCCAGATGCAGGAGAGTTTCTCCCGGAGTAGCGTTTCCTGTCTCATTAACGAAGAGTCAGCAGGGGACAAGAAGAGCGACCCCTGCTGGCAAGTCACGCAGCAGCTCCACTACCACATAGAGAAGGTTTGTGATTTCCTCCCTGTTGTCTATCACAATTTGCGCTCGCAGAAATAGAAGAAAACCTAAAGGTAGCGTGAAGGCCAACAACTGAAGGGGATTATTCACCCTCCGTTTTCTGCTCCCCCAGGTGATGGCGGACAGATTTCAGAAGGAGATATCCTCCGCCATGAGAGGTCAGAACAACCCCTCCGTTGATTCTGTTGCTACCGATAGTGCACTTTTTCCACTGAAAAAAAAAAGTTGTGTTTTCACAGAAAAGCTGACAGGAGTGCTGCCGATCTTGAGCCCAGGGGCACAAGGGGCCCCTCTTCCTAAAGTTGCCGCCCATGTGACTGGCGTGGGCTCGTTGGCGGGGCCTCCAGCAGCGGATGGTGAGGACTCTTCAATGAAGGACAGAAATGAAATATCCGCTGCGCTGTCTACAGCCAGATATGTTTGACATGAAGCCCTGGAATGTGTGATTGACATCTTAAAGGCAGTGACACACACATACCTATATACAGTATATATGATCGTATGGCGCGCCTGTGACCACCGGGTGGCTTCACCCAGAACTCTCCGGGGGCCAGAGGTGAGGAATGTGCCTCAGGGCTGTTTTCAGGCTGTCTGTCAGAACCTGCAGATGTGCAGCTGCCTTATCCTTGTCAACGTGTCCTGTGGTTGAGTTTTCCAGCAACCTATGCCTTCATTTTGCCTTGATGTTAAACAAATTCGCTATGTGGTGTTAGTCCCAGGCAACATGATTTTAATATTGTTAGGGTTCGTTTCGTTTTATCACCATTTAATCGGCGTTGATTGCAGTAAAATTACAAGCTTTTCTACAAATTCAAGCAGTTTTTTTTAAGGATGCATTTCTCACTGGACAATTGCTGCAGCTGCGTTTAGCTTTTCATGTAGTTTTATGCCAATTTTGGATACTTTCAGTTCCACTAAACTGAAAACAATTGGATTTCACAACTGTCTGTGCTTTTTGGAGATCTTGTTTAATCAAAAGGTTTCCATTTGATTATGTTAATGTAACTCGGTGCCTCTGGTGCAGAGACAACTGTGACCTGAGGTGATATATTTTTCAGGTTGCACATCTGTCCCATTCTTATGAACACAATATCTCAGAAATACCTTTGGGGAATTTCTTCAAAATAGTCACCGTGACTTTATGTCCACTTTATTTTTGTAAAGGAACTAAGCCAGAACCGCTTTGAAGAAATGTCATTCAATGCAGTACAAACATATACTTAGAGTCAGTGGTCAGCTAATTAGAATTTGCTGGTGTAAGTTTGTTTTTTTTTTCCTGCTTGTGCTCAGCCAACGCGAGACACCTAATTGCTTTAATAGTCTTGTTTTTACATCGGTGTTTCTGCCTGCTGGTGGGTTTTAGGCGTGCGGGGCAGCAAGGGGTACATGGGTGAGCGGATCCGAACGTGGGAGGGCCAGAGAGGTCTGTCGTTCCTGCAGAACATGGAGCTGAGGGCGGGAGAGCTGCTGGTGCCCCAAGCAGGCCTCTACTACATCTATGCCCAGACCTACTTCAGACTGTCCTCCAGCGGGGAGACGGACGGGGAGGCGGATAGGGAGACGGTGGAATCAAAGGAGGAAGAAAGAGCACAGCTTGTCCAGTACATCTACAAGAAGGTCTGACATCTTCACGCCCTTTATTTAAAAGTAACAAATGATTCAGATGGTTATAATTCCATATTTTATGCTGATATAATGCGAAGCTTCCCCTTTACGAAGGCTCGTCATTGTTTCTGTGATCCGGCCCGCAGATGAGCTCCTACACCGTGCCCATCCTGCTCATGAAATCGTTCCGGAGCGTCTGCTGGCCTCGGGGCCAGGGGCCCGGCCTCTTCTCCCTGCATCAGGCCGGCACTGCCTTTCTACAGCCCGCTGACCGCCTCTTCATCACCGTCAGCAACGCCAGCGCCATGGAGATGGACGGGAGGGCCAGCTACTTTGGGGCCTTCCTCGTGGGCTAAAGAGAAGGAAGCTGGAACTGCGGTGACTTGATGTAGGACATCAACATGAGTTAAGCCATATGTCAGGTTGAGATGAGGGGTGCTCAGTAACATGAGCGGCTGTCTGGGCTGGAGGAGAGGAGCAGACTGGGAGCAGTGCAAACAGCCGGGGAGCTGCAGATGCAGACGCTGGGCAGCCCAAATGGCATGGAAGAAGAGCTACTTACCGCGTTTACTCCAGCACGATCACAATCACTCCAGTAATTAAGTCTGTTTTTAAGGCTGGTAAAAGAATGCACTCCAGAACAGAGCCAACATGAATTAGAGGCTGCACACCGAGTTCCAAGCTTTCGTCGCAGTGGGGCGCACACAAGATGCCGATTAAATGTTGCGCTCACACTTGTGAATGACTTTTATAGAGAACAGAGTTATCTGTTCCGCCTGCAGGTCAAACAGTCCAGTCGTCACGCCCAGAAATTGTTGGTGCTCTTGGGAACGTTTCTCAGAAGCGCCACAAGATCTTAGATATCCAGCATGAATGATGGTTCTTTTTTTGTTGTTTGCAATAATTGTGGCTGCATTTCCTCTTGAATCAATGCGTGGTGTGACAGAGAGCACAATGTCCGGCAGCCTCAAACGAAAGCACTGATCGAGTGTAAGTGGGCCGAGTATTAAAAGCGCGTCCATGAATCACCGTGAAAACTTCACATCCGCGGTCTCTCCAGAGCTGCTCGATCAATTTTAGTTTGGTACATTTATGTCTTTTTCAGAATAAAGTGGAAAAAAAAAAGTTCTGTTTGAGATCGTCATTGAATTCAGCTATTAGACAATAGCACAAATCTTCATCAACTATTAGCTGTGGCCTGCACCCGTACGGAGGAAAAATTGGGAAGGAGAGAGTGGGAGGTCCCCTCGACACAAAAAGACACAAAACTGAAAAAGTAAAAAACTATCATTTAATTCATGTTGTATTACATGTTCCATATTATGGCAGTGAATGTTTCAGCAATAAGTCACTCCTCATACAAGTTTTTACATAAAAAAACAAAACAAAAACTAATCAGGGTTCAAGTAATGCCCAACGGAAATACATTTTGAAACATAGACACGCACGGAGGAAAATCATATATGCATAATCCACCTGCAACTTCCTGGTCTGAGTGGAGAACCAAGGTATGTTTGGTCTGCCTGAGTCCTCTCATACTCTCTGCTTCCTCTCGTTTTGTTTTGTTTTGGTCACCACGGCTGGTCTGAAGGACATGTTGTAGTTACAGCTGAGACAGTAAAACACAGACGAAACACAGCCTCGAGTTATCGGAGGGTTTCAAGGTGCTTCAACCAAAAGACACACGCAAACACGACGACGGCGACGACAACGGAAAAGACGGTGGAACCAAATCTCAAACACTTGGTATCAAAAATAGTCACTGAGTTGGTCTCTGATCAGTCACGATACTACAATGAGGGGAGAAATGCACACAGAGAGGGGAGATTTTGTTAACGACAACCTATGGCTTCGGTTTTATCTAAACGTACGGTCACGTACAATCCCACGCTCGAAACGTCATGATCTAATATTTAAAAAAAAAACGTCAATTTTAGTTTACGGAAATACCGTAAACAACTGTGTGTGTGTGCACCAGAGCGGAGAGGCTCCTTGTTGATGCTCCTATTGCTATGGTAACCAAGAATGGTTTTATTGTAATTTGGCCAATCAATCAGTCTTCAAGTGCTTACAGCTCACAATCTGCCTCCCCACTGACAGAGTAAATCTCAGCAGGTGGACGCGCGCGCACACACACACATACACACACACACACACACAGAGAAACTGTGGAGCCGGCCAAGTGCTTTGACATTATCTCGCTGCCTGTACAATGCCTGCATCAGTCAAGTTCATTAAGACAAATTCATTATCAGTACTTGGATTGAGTGAGTTAATGCGATAGAAAAGGCATAGTCCTGGGTGAGACAGAACCACTCCATATTTTAGTCGGGAAACACAACTGAGGGGTGAAGACAAACAGGGTTAAGTATTCTTAAGGGCCGTCCTTATACCACTTCTTACACACACATGGAGTTATACTCAAACATGGAAACATGGCGTGAAAGGGGACACATATGATGATGCACTAAAAATCACACGTATGCACACACTCCAATCGATAGTTGAGTGCACACAGGAAGGAACGTAAAAGCTGGGATGGGTTCCTATTGCCTCTTACAGTAGGTCTGTGGGGCCGTGAACAAAAAGCACCTCTCAAGTACAGAACAGCCTTGGAACCGAGTATAAGTGTTTGACTACAGGCAGGCAATAATAGACACTGACACACAGGCACGATACAGGAGGCTTTGGCACGCCCATGCTATTCTTACTACTCAGCATTTTCCAACACAGAAGAAGAGCAGGTTAAGGGACAGGACAGACCTATAGCTGCCTTGGATTGCCTCCCCCTCCGGAGGTGGGGAGGTACAGGTTGCCCAACAGACACAATGATCATCACATTCAATCAGCACCAAGCTGTCTTTTTTTTTTTTTCCTCGTTTGTTTGTTCTGTTCTGTTTTTGTGGAGTCCCAGCCTCTCATCCAATCAGTAGCTCCAGGCTGTCCTCGAAGTTGGGCTCCTGCGGGGGGCTGGGGGTCAGGTAGGCTGTGGTCACCGGGGTCCCTGTTGCTGTGGCGACGTTGAGCAGGGTGTTTGCGCGGATGCTGGTCGTCGCCGGGTTGCGGAGCGCCGCCGCTGCCGTGATGCTGGTGAGGTTGATGCCGAGCGTGAGGCGCGTCTGCTCCAAGGCTTTCTCTGGCACGGCGAAGGCCTCTAGCTTCTTCTCGCCGTTGGCCATGTACGAGTTCTGGCAACCTCGACAGATACAGTCCAAGCATGCCTGATGCAGATGACCAACGCAGACAAGGAGATATTAGTCTCTTGTAACATTTTTTTCTTTTTAATTCCAAATAATTTTGAAAAAGTAGTAACGACTGATTAACAACAGTATTTGGCCACTTTTGACACTTTTGTTTTAAATGTACTTCAAAATATACTTACTAATTAAATCAAACAATTATCCAATTACGGGTCTCAAGTGTTGGATGGACAGAATTTAGCCCGTTTTCAGTACAACTAATGAAAACTGACTGCCACATGCACCCGATGGGTCTCTGCCTCACCTTGCGGTTTGAGTAGCAGGGGCAGCGCTGCCCCCTGCAGGTCAGCACGGATGGATTCTGGGTGGCCCTGCCACACTTGCAGCCTTTCTTCTCCACGGGCTTTTTATACGGAGGCCTGACAGGAGCTGGGGGCACAAGGCAACCTGACATCAGCCGCTGCTCTTTGCTCCCGTCCTTGGTCTTGGAGCCTCCACCACTGCGTGCCTTTGCATGCGGTTTCTTCGGGCCGGGATCAACATGCTTCCTGGCACTTTTATTATGGTTTGGCGCTGGGCGAGCGGGCTTGGGAGGAACCCCGTTAGGAAGGGACGAGTACGTATGTGCTGGTACAGTTAAGGAGGGTGTGGGTAGTTGCGTGTGCAATGTCTGAGAAGGGCTTGGAGTGTGGATGTGGGTGGAGGAGCCCTGCAGGATGGAGGCGATAGGGAGAGGTTTCACCTTTTCTCTGTCGCTCTCGGAGCGAGATCGTTTGCGTTTAAGGCGGACTGGCGGCCGCTTTGAGTTTGGAGGTGGATCAAACGAGGACAAGTGTAAGTGAGCGCCGTGGCTCGCCACTGTGTTAGTCCTCTCTGTTCGGATCTGTGTGTAGTTGTGAGCTGCGTCCAGCTGTATGTACATTTGAGCGTGCGCTCTGTCCGTGGTTATGTGTGTGTGAGTGTGTGTTCTTTCTGGCTGTATATGAGAAGAATCACGTGTGGGCTGAAGGGGATCCAAAGTCTGTAACACCTCCTCCACACTGAGAAGCAACACCTCCCCCTCCTCCAGCTCCCTGCTTGTAGATTCTCCATCCCTGAGTGAGCACACAGTGCCGGGCGTTGGGGCTAAAGGTCTGGTGGTCAAGTTCAGCTCAAGACCACCACAACCAGTATTGGACACAGACAGGCCTGCCTGCGGCTGCTCCTCCACCAACTCGCATACTTCCAGCTCAGGAGATGAGGGATCAAGGTCTTCCAGCATTTCTCCATTGCATCCCTGCGGTCCATTAGAGCAGGGAGGGTCAGAGGAGGAGCTCTGTGGTACGGCTGATAGCTCTGCAGGAGCAGGTGGTGCCTCTGTGGGGGTAAGAGAGTCATGGACAGAGAGATTCACATCTTCCTGTGCTACAGGAGGGTCCTCTACCTCCATCTCCTCTTCATTAGACATTACCACCTCCTCCAGCAGGGCCATAACTTCTGGAGATCCTCCTACGTGGCTGCCAATCAACTGCAGCAATGGTGAATGAGTCACATAAAGGCAGAGCTTCCTGTAGGATTGCACAAGCAGTGACAGCTGTTTGTTCTCCTGGAAGGAGGAATAGTCCTTACAGCGGTTGCATGAAGGCCGGATTTGCATCTTCTGGCCTTTACAGCCCAGGCAGACGTAATGCTCACACTCTGGATGTGTTGGAGAAATAGGATCCTGCAGCAGTTTACCTGAGACAAAAACAAGAGAGCTGTGTTTATCTACTTTGCAGTTATCCATAGCAGCGGTGGCACAATCGACTAGCTCAGCCCGAGTCCAATAAAGTAGCTTCCATTCACTCTCATGCCTGTTTGTAAAGAGCTGTAATTACCATCAGAATGGACAAGGCTGCCTATTGTTTTCTCAACGTAGTATTTGTTCACTAAAACAAGTCTATCACGATTTCCCAGAACATACTAGTACGGTGACTATCTCTGACATTTATTTTTGACTGACAAACAGTGAAAAATCCAAATGTATTCAATTTAAGATGACATTTTAGAGAACAGGAGATAATTCCTTTTACTATCTTAAATGAAAGCAGTGCAATGAAACAGTGACTTTCATTGGAAACTTAACATAAAATCACCCCATCTGTTTCTGCATTGTGTTCTTTAAAAACAAATTTTCTGACATTGGTCCATATTGGCAACATATATATAAGTTGAAATGGATATAACTGAAACATATTGATGAATATCTCCAAATGCAAGCTGTGCAGGAGCTGATATCCCAGCGGCAGCGAAGAGTGAGTAAATAAAGCATGAACAGGGAAACACATGGCTCTGCAGCAGACACAACAACAGAGTCATCATCTGTCTTCACAAGTGGACAGATGACTGGGGCTCAGCCTCAGTTGCTAAGGACACCACAGGGGTGAGCAACGGCTGTGAGCACACGCACGCACGCCCACGCACACTCCAATCAATAAGAATAGTAAGGTTACAAAATATCCAAACATGTAGTGAAGTGAGGCTCATCTATGATGCAAAAGAGAGATAAATAATATTCCTGTATGGCTGCAGTCAACGATGTTCACTGCAGCCTAATCATAACATAAATCAATCTTCCAGGATGCTTACCACAGACAAGGCAAGCGAGGGACTGTCGGAAGAAGGGTAGTAGGTTGTACATGTCCGTGAAGGTATGAGGCTGCCTCGGATCGCACTGCAGCACGGCCCGGCTGGCGGACACGTAGAGAGCGGTTGCATTGACCGGGTTCATAGCGGTGTGCTCAGCACCTCAGGGAAACACGGCCCGGGAGAAAAGAATCCAGCCGCTCGCCGCGACGGTATTTAAGATAGCCAAGTCTCGGGTGGATGGAGGGAATACCCACCGGCCCCGTGGAGCAAGAATCAGACGCTCCCGTGTGTCAATGCAGACAAAAATTAATAATAGACAACGAGCATGGTGACTTAACGCGCACAACGCTAAGGCTAGCTTGGCAGGCGGCTAGCTAAAGTTAGCATCATCGGTTCCCAGTCCTTCCAATTCACCGAGATATTACCAATCGTAAAGATTCTGTAAATTCGGACCAATCGAGTCCCCGAGTGAATTTACTCACATAATCCCTTGTGCTGCATAACAGCTAACAGCAAAATGTTCAAAGGTTCAAACAACCCATGATCAAAGAGTTAGCATTATGTTGCTAGTGTTAGCTTACACCAGCCGAATAGTTTACACAAAGGAGGGTAGAAATTGGCCATACAGCCCATTGACTGTCAAATATCGTCTCCCCTTCGATGCCTGATTGAACGAATGGTTACTCATGGGAACGCACATTCGTTCAGTTAGCAACTAGCTCCCAGATTCCAAGCGCGCACTTGATGTAAACAAAGCTAACTAGCTAGCGTTAGCACGGCTAGCAGAAATTGCTAGCAAAAACTCAACCGTATGACTAACCCCCTCGGGCCGCCTTTTACCTCGAGCAAATAAGAGAAATGCGAGCTGTACGCTAATATATTCTGCGATATTGATGGGTTTCGCTAGGATAGTTGGTGAGCAGAAACCGAAACACGGCTAAATATCCGTGTTAGAAATGCATCAATCATTCGACTCAGTTTTCCTCGCTTCAACCCCTCTCGACAGGCATGATGATCGCGCGAGACTTCCTCCAGTTACCTTGGTTACCGTAGTGTACGATGGGACTTAATCACGCCACAGCTCTTTGCTTGTGCCCTCACTCTTGTTTCTTCTAACAACACTAAAGTTGATGTTGCAGAAACCTGTGTCTCGTATGGAAACATTAATTTTATTTAGTGAATAGTCTACAACTAGTCCACATTGTTTCCACAGCCCAATGTCTTCATCAAATTGGTGTACAGCATGCACATATTCTTTTGTCAAACTCCAAAATAAGCTTTGGTGTTTGTGCATTTACATCGTTAAGAAAATATACTGAGCACTGTCTGTTTTCCTGAGATAAAAAAAACGAGGGCAGACAAATCTTTTGCTTGATTTTCAGATGACCGACGAACAGGAAAAG
>KV751360.1:3155394-3180341 GCA_001698575.1 Mola mola
GATTAACTGGTTGAGGATATCTTTCAGGAGTTTGGCTCTGGCGAAACATGGCGCCGCCGTCGCCGCCGCGGTGTCGCAGGCGAACTTGGTGCGGGACTGTCGCCGGTATTCCGTCGGCAACCTATCCGTGAAGGAGAGGATTGATAAGAAACGGAAGGCGGCGCTGGTCGGTGGAGGTCAGAACAGAATAGATGCTCAACACAAGAGGGTAAAGTCAGCTAATGCGCTTCTTCTAGCGGGTGTGCGGGTTGCTTTCCTTCATATTCTTTACTATCTTTAAGTTTCAGTCACTCAGACTGGAATTACATTGATAGCTGGAGTGTTAATACGCATACGGCCGCCGCAGTGATGCTATAAATGACCGTTAAAGATGAGCTTTTTAAGCTTCTCTCGCAGTTCAGTTTCTTTCAGCAGTTTCTCATGTTGTTAAACAAATATCAGCCTCATTTTCTCACTGACCTCAAGATTCAAATCCTCTTGTAATAGGTCCAGTTCGCAGGTCTCACGTTTATAACAAATAGTGCGAATATTGATGCAACTCGTTAATTACCACATTTGTTCACGAGGTTCATTCATGTTGACAACTGCAGCGTAAAACTGTTTCTTTCTCTATCATCAGTCCCTGATTTGTTAGCATAAGTTGGTTTCTTTTCACTCAGTGAAATCTGTGGATGTAGTCAGTGTACCTGCAGAAGTAGGAGACATGGATGAAACCTTTATAGATACATGTAATTGAATATAAAGATATGAATGTGAGTGTGCATAAAGCGCCTGCTCTACAAGGATTGGCTACAATATTCCCGGAGATAATAAAAGGGTAGCTAATGAAAAATGCTTGACAATATTTGTATTATGTCATTGAATGTGTTGTCCTGACGCTGCAGTGTTTTGTTTGTTTGTTTTTTCTCTGAAACTGTCGCCATGTTGCAGGGTAAGCTGACAGCCAGGGAGCGGCTGGAGCTTCTGCTGGACCCCGAGTCCTTCGTGGAGTCGGACATGTTTGTGGAGCATCGCTGCTCCGACTTTGGCATGGACCAGGATCAGAACAAGGTATCAGGGCGCACCAGCGTGGCTGTTCAACGAAAACAAGAGCCGGCTCCCTTCTCGGATGTTTAATGTTGTCATGTGTTTTTTGTCTCTGTCCAAGTTCCCCGGTGACAGTGTTGTGACAGGCCGCGGCAGGATCAATGGCAGGCTGGTTTATGTGTTCAGCCAGGTACAGTTCTATTGTAACGGTCCTGCGTTGCCGTAATGCACAGCAGTTTAACCCGTATTATATTCTGCCTAATTTGCCTCTCATCTTTCTGACAGGATTTCACAGTATTTGGTGGCAGCTTGTCTGGAGCTCATGCACAGAAAATCTGCAAGGTAAACAAAACTCAAATGTCTGTGTCTATTTAGTTTCTTCCTGTCCTGCGTTGGATG
This sequence comes from Mola mola, assembly GCA_001698575.1. NCBI lineage: Eukaryota > Metazoa > Chordata > Actinopteri > Tetraodontiformes > Molidae > Mola > Mola mola. The sequence goes on from KV751360.1 coordinate 3,156,820, forward strand.
TTTTGAAACGCTCACATGAATGAACAACAATTTAAACGTTCTGCGCTCAGATTATGGACCAGGCCATGACCGTCGGAGCGCCGGTCATCGGGTTGAACGACTCTGGTGGAGCTCGGATCCAGGAAGGAGTGGAGTCTCTGGCTGGATACGCAGATATATTCCTGGTATGTTTATCTTTTGCGTGGCTGGCTGGCACCAGAGGCAGCTCACATTTTTAATTCTGATGTTAACATTGTCAGATTTCCTGTCACTGAACATGTGAAAAAGTAAAAAAACAAACGAACTTTTTTCCTTTATCCAGAGGAATGTGCTGGCTTCAGGAGTCGTCCCCCAGATCTCCCTCATCATGGGTCCCTGTGCAGGAGGAGCTGTCTACTCTCCCGCCCTGACGGATTTCACCTTCATGGTGAAGGTAGAAAGATGTGCACATTCTGTTCAATAACCCGTCCAGATGTGTTTTTATAACTGAGGATAATAAACACCATCATACTGGACACAAAAGTTCTGTGTGCGTGTGTGCGTGCGTGTAGGACACATCTTACCTGTTCATCACAGGACCTGATGTTGTGAAGTCCGTCACCAATGAAGATGTGACTCAAGAGGAGCTGGGTGGAGCCAAAACTCACACCACCGTGTCCGGTTAGTTTGAATCCACAAACTTTATTTCACTCCCGCCTCTCCTCTGTTGTCCTCCTTGAGGTGTTTATTAAACGTGTAGTAACATTCTTGCACATCAATCAGCTTCAGGCTGCAGTTGTCATGTAAACGTTCAGCTGGAGTAGCCGCCTGCTCGGCTCGCTGTGCCTCGTGTCTTGTTGTAGGAGTGGCTCACCATGCGTTTGAGAACGACATCGAGGCCTTGCTCAATGTCCGAGAGTTCTTTAACTTCCTGCCGCTAAGCAATCAGGATCCCGCCCCCATTAGGGAGAACCACGACCCCAGGTAACCAATCCCCTTTATCACCTCTGTACACATCAGCCAATAAGATACTCCTTATAGGGGATTGTTATTCAACTCCTGGCTGATACCTTGTTCCGCTTTCAGTGATCGTCTGGTGCCATCACTGGACACCATCGTCCCGTTTGAGTCGACTAAAGCCTATGACATGTTGGACATCATTCACACGGTGCGTGCACAATCACGCTCACGCGTCACTGAGTTCCTGCCAGCGGTCAAACTTTCTCCCCTTCACGTCTCTGTATAGATAGCGGATGAAAGGGACTTCTTCGAGATCATGCCCAATTACGCCAAAAACATCGTGGTGGGATTTGCCCGGATGAATGGATGCACCGTAGGCATTGTGGGTAACCAGCCCAAAGTTGCTTCTGGTGAGTAAAACGAGCAAAACGGCTGTGTGCCTTTCATCCTTTTCTCATTTTTGTCTGAAAGAAGTCATTAGTAATCTGCTCAGCTGTGCCTAATTTCTGTCACGTTTATCTGTCAGGCTGTTTGGACATCAACTCCTCAGTGAAGGGAGCCCGCTTTGTACGCTTCTGTGACGCTTTCAATATTCCCATCATCACTTTTGTAGACGTGCCAGGCTTCCTGCCAGGTAAAATCTCACACTACGTGTACTAGGACGTCTCAAAAATATAAAAAAAATTTTATTTTTATTTTTTACAGCAGTTGTTTTAAGAAAGTGAACATTTAATATATCCTACACTCATTTCATGTAAACTCAAATTTTTACTGTTTTTCATTTTGATAATCATGGTTTGCTGCTCATAACGAAAACACTCCAACTTTAAGAATATTTCACTGTAACTGCATAAGCCAATAATCATCAAAATCCAAAAACATGATCACAGTTTATTAAATCATGTTTTTATTTAACTTTTTTGCACAGAAACAAAGGAAACAATACAAATTACTGGCAGCCAACCAAGCCACAATATTATAAAAATAAGCTAAAGGAAAAATAAAGCATGAATAAAAGATAGAAACACAAGCAGGATCCTCTTGACGATAGCTGTACACACAATCGCACGGAATGACTGTGTAATACATGTGAGCAGAAGTTCTCCTGAAAGCTGAAAACCTGGTGTGCTGCTATCACGTTCGTCAACAGGCACCGCTCAGGAGTACGGCGGCATCATCCGACACGGAGCCAAACTGCTGTATGCCTACGCAGAGGCCACCGTGCCCAAAATCACCGTCATCACCAGAAAGGTGTGTGTGAACAAAAAGAGCTGACGCACTCGAGGGAAGAAGCAGAATTAGGGTGAATTTCAGGGTTTGGCGTTGGTGGCACCAGTGCTGCTTTACTTGAACATTAATTCCATCCATTAAAACAGAATGAACCAAACTGAGTGACGACATCAGCTCGTCCTGCTGGTTCCTCACGGCTCTTCTTTAATGGAGGCCATGCAGCTGCTCGCAGTGTTGGAGTTAATCTAAAAGCTCTGTAGCTGCAGGCGTCATGCTTCAATCTCCTCAACACATCCCACTTTCTGAAAAATGCTTCCTGATGTTCAGTGGGAATAGTGCAGCCCACTGTGGGACGGCTTTTTTTTTTTTTTTTCCAACTTGACTAAGGCAAATTCAAAAATGTCTGAGCACAGTCAGATGTGCAGCGAATCCCCGGGGTAACAAAATGAGTGCTGCGGAAGATCGAAGTAATGGGTGTGTATTCCAAAACAGTTCCTGTCAATTCCTTCCTGGTGAACATCCTTCGCCTTAGGTCAGTCGGGATCATTACTTCATTTTAAGAACATGAAATGCCAGAATTATAATAGAGAGAACATTTATTTAATCAAATTGTCAGTGAGTCAGAGGTTTTTTTTGTATTTGGAAGTGATGCACTCTTATTGTTTAACTTGGGCTGCCTTTAACAGGCTTCTCTCTCGACAGAGCTAGTGTAACTGAGTCAGGTTTGCAGCCTCCTCGCCTGCACTTGCTTTTTCATTTCTTCCCAGAAGTCTTAGTTTGCACTGAGGTCAGGGCTTTGTGATGTTCACTCCAATACCAAGACCTTTTAGGGGGTCATCGACCTCTTACAAGATCTATTTGTGTCTAAACTTTAAACTAAGTGGTCGATGTCTTGAAATACGTCTAATATGTCCACTTACTTTTACTTTCTTGTTATGCTTTTTGTTTTATCATTATGGCTCACTATGGCCAAACGCTTCAGTTTTTGTTTCATCAGACCAGAGGGCATTTCTTCATTGATAATTGTTCCCATGTGCAGCTGAAATCATACTCTGGATGTTTTATGGTTGTTTTTCGTCAGTGGCTTCTTCCTTGTTGGCCTTTAGGTTTATAGGTAACACTTTACTACAACTGAACTGCTTCAGGTTCACACTCCAACTACAGAGCTGACATCAGCCAATCAGCTGCTCCTTCCTGTGCTTTAAACCAGGTTCAGAAGTCGAGGATATCGAGCTATTGCTGCGGCTGCTCCCAACTTGTGGAACAGCCTACAAGTTTATATTAAATCTGCATCCTCCCTCGAACACTTCAAATCTCTTTTAAAGACTCACCTCTTCTGTTTGGCGTTTCATTTGAGTTGAGAATGTTACTATCCTGACTGATTTTACGTCAGTTATGTCATTGGCTCCCAATTGAGAAACTGGACTTTATGAATGTCAGTATTTCTTTTAAAACTTTCCATGATGTCAAGTAAAGAACTTGCTATGAGTTTGAACAGCAATGTGGCTTAGTGTCACCTCTGACCGACTGGAATTGTGATATTGCAAATTTGAAGTAATTTGTACTTAAATGTACGTAAACATCCAACTGAATGTACACAGACTGATGTATGAGTCTGTGGCGCGTTTGTGTGTTCCAGGCTTACGGAGGAGCCTATGACGTGATGAGCTCCAAACACTTGAGAGGGGACGTGAACTACGCCTGGCCCTCAGCCGAGGTTGCTGTAATGGGTGCAAAGGTACACACTTTTTTTTTTTTTTTTACGTATTTCTCTCTCCTTCTTTCCCTTTATAAAGTGACCGGCATTGAGGTCTTTTCCGTCTTTCTTCCTCAGGGTGCTGTGCAGATTATTTTCCGGGGAAAAGACAACCAGGCTGAGGCAGAGGCAGAGTACGTGGAGAAATTTGCCAACCCCTTCCCAGCTGCTGTCAGAGGTAAAATTGATCACGTCTTCTTAGCTCATCTGTGCGTGTGCTCATACTACTGTGCATGTGTCATTTCTCACCAAACCTTTTTGTTTTTTTAGGTTTTGTTGATGACATCATTGAGCCGTCAACCACTCGCAAGATGATCTGCAGAGATCTGGAGGTGCTTGCCAGCAAGAAGCAGGTCAACCCCTGGAAGAAACATGCTAACATTCCTCTGTGAGACAAACTCCCAACTGGTACCACAGCAACATTTGCTTGAATGCCCTCGCTGTGGGAGTTTCTGATAAAGACTGCAATGGTACCGCACGATGACAACCAGGGACATCTCATTTCCCACGCCACTGAAAGCAGCACTGGTATAAACAAACTGCCAGATTTTGTGTGGTTTAGTAGCAGCCCAGTATATTTTTGAACAGTTTAAACCCTGAGCTGTGACAAGATTTAAGAGAAATGTTGGTGCTGGCAATGATTTGACATTTTGATAGCATGAATTTTATCTGAAAGGGCTGATTATGTATCGGTGATCAAACGGAACTGAAAACCAACAGGAGTTTTAGTGGAAAGTCCAAACATGACTGGGCTGTTGTGATGCCCAGTGCTTCCACATGTAGGTGTGTTTTTTAGTTTGTTCAGGTTTCTGGCATGTTCGTTCTTTCAGATGCACTCCCTGTTTGTCGTCATCCCTGAAAGTCATCCTTGCAGCCCGGAACTGTGCCTTTTTAAAATAAACCATGCACTCAACAGCACGTCTGCTTTCTTTACTTATACTAGTGTAATGGTGTCTATCTGTACTCAATTACCTGGTTCCTTAGTCCAGAATGTTTGAATAAAGCAGGTACAACCAAAATTTTGTGGTAATACTGCGAGGCATACAGAGACAAGGACAGGTCCTTTAATGCTTTCATGAAGTCCTTGGTAGTAATCCGAAATAAAGCTTTGACATCAGATGGTGATAAGTTTAGCATTATTTCCTCATCTCAGAACTAAAATCTTATTTTGGTTTTCACCAGATATTTTAAACTATTGTTTTGGAGCAGACTGACTTAGATGAACTGCAGCGGAAACTGTCAAGCTCGACCGGTCAACAGCTCACATTCGTGGATACTTTGAATATTCCAAGAAGATCACGTGAAACCAATGAAAGCGCCAGAAAAGTGGACGTGGACCTCGTTTTTCCAACTGCTGTTTCCAAGAACATAATTAAAACTATCTTTTTCAAAGCTTACTAGAAGAACACACTCACACACATTACCATAAATCGATTACAGATTTTATTTTATTAAAAAGACTTTAGAGTCACAGAAAAGAAAAAAAACAAAAAAAAAAAACAGCCTTTAGAGCATTTTAAGGGCAACCGACGTGAACTGCACTGCAGAAAAGACCCAATTGTCTCTGATATTTACAGGACTGCCAAGCCAGCCGAAGGAGCAGGTAAGTGATTGATTTACGGGGGTGAACGACAATATGGCTGAAAACATTCAGAACACATTCAAACAAATCTGTCAGACAGAGATCCATCACGGCACAGGATATGACCAATAACAACATAGCTTCAACTTTTTGGATAAGTCAACACTTTAGGCAAACTTGACGTGATTTGACCTGTAGAATGAACAAACCTACCAGATTTAATCTGTAATACTGAACTGTGGAACGATTACAATCAGACCATGCAGCGCTTCAAAAGCTGCTATCCTACAGCAGACAATCGGAGCTTGGTAACCTTTAGATATGATTTACAGGTGTGGGGGGAGGGGCAGGAATATGCTGTAAGTATGTAGGCCACAGTTTGGCAACAAACAAGATACATATTCAAGAAAAAACTGTATAAACAGACAAAAACACTTGATTTAAAACTTTAATACTAAAGCTACAGAATTCAAAATATGTTTGTCTTTTTTTTTTTTTCACTTTTTAAATTTAAAAAGTCGTTATTGTAGGGTCTGTGCAGAACATGTCTGAGATCTGAGAGAGCGGGGCTTCGGTCCAGGGGTTGATTGTGTGTTTGTGTGGGAGTGTGTGGCTTCACCGTCAAATCACAACACTTGCTTTTGCGTTGACATCATACACAAGACAGTTACATCACTTCCTCAGGTCAGTCTACAACCGTTAACTGGTGTGTGTGTGCGCCTACGCACCATGACCACCAATGCTTTCGACACACCAGGCAGCAGCAGCACCACGTACACGGACTCAGATGGTGAACAGAGAGAAAGGGTGAAGGGTCGGTGGGTGGAAATAAGAGCAAAGATACAGAACATTTAGTATTGAGATCCTCTCTATGTTTGATTTAACCAGGAGGATCAAAGTGCAACACCAAAACAAGGGGCGGCCAGGGCTCTGTACAGACTGTAATGCTGCTCTGGAGCCGTATCGAACAACTGTACATCTGTGTAACATAAAAACTGCGAGAAGTCATCGGTCGGCAGCCAGAGCGCCATCAGAACTTCTAACTTCTAACGACAACTGTTAAACCAACAGGCTGGAAAGGACAAGGGAGAGAGGAAGAAGGACGAAGCTCTTGAATAATTCGGACAAAATTGTGGATGGTCTGGATCATCTGGTCTGCCTGAGAGACAGATCCCAGCCTCGGTCCAGAATTCCAGGTGAGATCCAGCTGATGCAGGATCTGTTAGTAGATCCAAGAGATGTACATCCTTCCATCACGTCTTAGAGAAAGCAAAAAGTACTCCAACAACGTTTGTCCTTATTCTTAGAGTTTGATTGGCAGGTCATGTGTAAGCCACGCCCTCTTCCCCTCATGTTTACTCCTGATCTCAGGATCTTTGCCTCTTCGCAGATCAGAACATGGGCATGCTGAAACCCTGGAAGGGTGGAGAGGAGATCAAGTGTCAGACAGGATTAAGGATAAAATATCTTGGCAGTCCCACACATCCGCCAGAGTCTTGAGACTGCCAGCGCCTGAGGTGACGTCTTAAAAGTGTTTTGTTTTTTTAAAAGATATAAATCCTTGAACGAAAATAAGAGTTACCACATTTCAAAAGGTTGTGAATCTTTATATTTTGGTTAAAAACATGACCAATAATGGAATTCATTTTATCTTTAAGTTCTCCTTATCTTCTTGGCTAAAACTGTCAACGTGCTAAGCTTTACTTACCGACTCGTCTTCAATCATTGCTGCAGAGTCAAAGAAGTCTGGTCTTAATTCCGCTCTTTCACGTCTGTTCCTCGATGGTGGCTAGGAAAGAACAATACTTTCTGAATTTATCTTAATTTCTTTTAAGGAGTTTCACAAATCAAATGTTGTAAGGGAAAGTGATTTTTCTCACCAGGTCGATCACCATAGTGTCTTCAAACTCTTCATTCATGTCCTCCAGCTGGCCCCGAGATGACATCATCACATCCTCGAAGATGGGCTCTGCGTCATCCTCCATCAACCCACGCCTTACAGGAAATTAAGTATAAGACAAGAAATATAAGTAAAAAATATATCATATCTGCTTAACATCTTTTGTCTCATTAGCTTTTCACTCATTTAAACAACTGTGGCACCTCTAATTTAACAGATGACTGAAACATGGTGGAGTTACAAAAGCATCAGTTCCTGCTGCTGCTTTAAAAGCTGAACACTCTTACACAGTCTGCCGGACGCCCTGATTGCTGCGTGATTTGATATAGTTCATGCCCGTTCGATCCTTTCTGTTCACCTCCTCCATCTTCTGCTGGCTGAGCCACGACATCTGCATCTGAGGACTGAGGACAAACAGGCTCAACAATTGTCTTCATCTTGAGCTCTGTGCTTCACTTCTTAGAGGTACCTTAACTTTACTTTGACTGTTTTCATTTCCATTCTTTTGCCTTCTGTAACAAATAAAGCAATGAACACATTAATGCAGAAATCATTCTAATCTAATATGCTACTTTTGGAATTTTAAATTTACAGTGTGCGACCTCTGTCTCCCTCCTCTGGCAATGAGTGTAATTACACTCCAGTTCAGCTTATGAGCCATTACGATGGTTTCCGCCCCATCTGCTCAGGATTCTTTGCTAAAACGCATCACTAACTGTGAACCAGTGGGGAAGTCTCTGCTACTGATAAAAAAATTATCTGACGGGGGGGCAAACTCCACAGGCAGTGGGTTTGGATGGTAATAGATCCTTTTATATATACTGTATATATATCTATATTTATGCAAGTCCTACACTTGAGGTTTAAGTATATTTTCATGCAAATTAAAGGTACTTTGACGGCAGATTTTGAATGCATAAGTTTATTTCTATGCTTTATAAAATATTTCTTCCACCCACTGTCTTTATAAAATAAATACAAATCAGATATGATTTTAAAGAAACAGAAACAGAGAAACATTGTATATACTGTATGTGTGCATATACTTACTGTATACGGTATACAAATGTATTTACTTACTTGTGTACATAGTCATTTTCAGATCCTGGTTCTGAATCTGGGTCTGGCATGTGTTCTGCTGGTCTGTTCTCTCTGAGGACTGTCGATGTGAGCTGAGGCGTCTGTAGTGCTCCTGGCGTCTGTAGAGTGTCATTACGCATCATCCACGAGCCCTCAACACTACTCTCCTCTGAAAATCAACAAACACAGTTTAGATGCAAGACTTAACCCAAATAAAACGAGTGACCTTTTTCTGCTTGTGTGGCTGTCTCCTGACCCTCGATGCGTTTCTTGTGCAAAAGGGGCCGTCCTTTCTTGCTGCGGACTGAGCCAGTCTTGCTGGTGGAGCCCGAAGTGACTGACATGTGGTCCTCGTCTCCACCCGTCAGCAGGCTGTTCCTGTAGGAGATCAGCGGCAGCCATACGTCTTCCCGACGCTCCGACATCGACTCCGACATGAACTTCTCCAGATACGAGTGACTTGAGGAGAAAGGTAGCATTTTAGCAAAGTTACTGAGGTTATGAATGCTTCAACTGACAGACTGAGTAAGATTAAGACTGAAAGCAGTACTTACACTGTCTTTTTGTCTTGGCGAATCAGTTTGGAGGAGAATTCACTCAGAACCTCCAGGAAGGCCAGGTTGATAGGAGGAAACTCTGGCCCTCGAGGATTCTGGTACTTAAATGCAAACTCTATTCCATCCCTAAAACACAACAGCAGAGAAACAGAGAATGTCAGATGGTAGGAAAGATAAAACCAAGGTAAGAAAAGTGACAAAAAAAATGGGACTTTCAATATATACAGTAAAGCTAATAATAGCATACAAAGACAAACTTCTGGAAGTTGAACATAAAAAGGTCCACCTTCACCAGGGTTTGGTTTACTTTTCCTCACTATAGAAGCAAGTTAATCTCCAGTATCCTGTTTCAATTCAAAAACACTATGCTGCAGCAAATTCACTCAAATACCTTCTAAACCTTCATACAAACCTTCATATAAATAACATTTTTAATTCTATCCACGTCCGATTACAGCTGTGAATCCCATCTAGCACCACCTAGAGAACTGAGTGCTCCTATTCATACTTGTGCAGTGTGGCAACGGCCTCTCTGGTCTTAATCTGATCCAGGCCAAAAGTGAGGGCAAAGCGGCGGGCCAGCTCCTTGATGCCACTGACATGAGATGAAGTGCGGTCCAAGTTAGGTCCCTGGTCCTGAAGCAGCTCGTTGAACAGCTGCAACACATGTGTTGACAGAGTGTTTGTGCACACGAGAGCATTGGTGACTTGAGGAATGCATAGTTTACTGGAAGCTGTGCTTGCAGCCTGTTATTTTGTCTTCATCTGTGTCTCACCTGCTGCAGACTGAGGATGAGGGTCTTTGCACATAGAATCTTGTCCGTCTGTCTGGTTTTACTCAGAGTCTCCTTAATGATGTCACCGTAGTCATTATAATACTGGGGCAGAGAAACAAAACAGTTAAAAACATGCATTTGGTACCATTTAAATACATGTGACATCCCAACAAAGTTGCATTTATGTGTAAAGATATTTTAAATACCAAGTTTTATTTTACTAATTAGACATTTCCTCTATTTTATCACTGTATTATTTCACTTTTGCCATTAAGCATCTATTCCCCATCCCACTAAGAACAAAAACTGATTACCTCAATGGATAGTAAAGAGAAATGTGTTTTTGCTTTCAGCCCTATTAGAACCATCTGAGGTTAATTCAGTATGTTTAAATACACATCTCTCTCTCAATATTCCTGCCAAGCACGGATGAACAGCCACCTTCATGTAGTGCTTGAAGATGTCGGCAGCAGCGGGCATGTCCAAAATGTCGTAGATGATGAGTTTGCAGAAAGCTGCAAGCAGATTTCTCCTTTTGTGGAGAGCTTCGATCTTGTTGGCTTCATCCTCCTCATCTCCCTCTGCAGGCGGGGGCAAATAAGTAAATTTGAGTATTTGTCAAAGCATCTTCAAGCTTACCTCAGTTGTATGTATTTCTAAAAACAATGAACATGGACCCAAAACAATGTGCTCCATAACAAGTTATTTCTTTCTCTCACCCATGCTCTGACTCTCATCGTCTTGGTCGATGAAGACGTGATCCAGGACAAAGTTGAGTAGCTCGTTCTGCAGAGTTCCATCGGGGTTAAAGACCAGCGGCTGGAGGCCCTCCCTGCCGCCAGAGATCAGCTGATGACTGAAAATCATCAGCAGGTCGCAGAGAAGCATAAATGCCTGAACGAAAGGCACAAATGAGAATGAAAATGTTACTATTTTATATCAAGAGATTTTCTTGAGATGACAGAAATCAATGCTTATTTTGTCAAATAAATACACTTTTTGGTGACTCATGAAAAAACTATTTTACATATTTCCTCATCTTATATTTCATGACAGAAAATTTTCAATTCAGTTCAGTATTTTGATAACACATTTTCCATAATCTCTGGCAGTCAAAGAAATATTTATCATCAATCAAACCCTGATAAACATATTAATAACATATTTTATATATACATGTTTTTTTGCTTTTGATAACACTTCTGTTATCCACTATAAACATTTTTATACTGTGTAGGTAATATGTGTGTGTGGGTTGTACCTGTTCTTTGACGGGTGTGTTGACGTTGGACAGGCACTGCTGGCACACGGCCAGGAAAGACTTCACCACTCGCCTAAGAGCCACAAGGTCATCCTGGATGAACACGTGCACAACCATTAGCCTCACGATAAATAAAGGATAAAAGCCTTTCCCTGGCAAAGTGCGCCCACAAAGTCATTAAACTTTCAGTAAGTCCTCACTGATATCATAAGTCCACTGGACACAAATAATCAATACACTTTGTTTTGCCGCTGGTGGAGCCTGTCAAAGTGTTTAGAAAGCACAAGTAGGATGTGGCAGACAGATCAATTTAACAATAATGAAGGCCATTATCCATCAAATTAATCTGCGTAATGTGTGAAGCATCTACAATAAATCCAACATAAAACAATAGAGTCCTACAAATGCTATAAGATCAACTACAGTCATATCGATTTGTGATCTCATTGATTTCATTAAAAAGGATCTTATAACAGAAGTTTTTTCAGAGGCTGATCTAATAGATAACTGGTAAAATTCTGATAATCTATTAATCATTTAAACCATTTTTAAAAACACCTTCAAGTCCACCTAAAACAGACGGTGGGGAGTATTTAACTGCTGTGTTTTGACGTATTTCCTACTGAAACAGGAAAGAACCAATCACAAGCTAGAAGGCACAACTTAACGGCAACTACAGCAACGTTCGTAGCTCCGCTAAGCTCTGCTGAACTCTGCTAAATGTTTAAGACTGATTGACAGCTGGATGCACTGACATTGTTGGTTGAAACTGGCACTAACATAGTGATGTAATTTCACGTGATGTGGTTTTACCAGAAGAAAATTATATCAGATTTTAATATAAAATACAAAGAAACTTATATTTTTAATCTTTTTGGGCATATATATCGCTAAACAGGTGAGTGTTATTGAGGATTTGATCTAAACGGGTTAAGATTACAGTTTTTCATTTCAAGTGGACTTTAAAACCCTTTTTTTTTTTCTATTTCCTGAAATTTTGAATGTCTTGTCTAATTCCAAGTCGTTTGATTGACTTGATTGTTGACAGGTGCAGCAATGTGATTAACTGAGAACACTCTTCAATTGTAGCTTCACCTAATAGTGAGAAATTGGTCCACATGGGGAATCTTTACAGTAGGTAAGAGTGCAGAACAAATCATGCCCCTGTGAAGCGTTTAAGTGTTAAACAGATATTAAGATGTTAAACAGTGTTAAGAGATTAGATAAAGAGACTGGAGGTGAGCCCCTCAATCGGAGAGGCTCTCTGTGCCTGCTGTGAGACTCTACCAGAGGATAAACCTGGGATCTGTGAATGTGTGGCAGTGAGGATCTGTCAGTGTAGAGAGTACAGCACCTTGCTGGGAGCACCCTCTGTGATCTTGACCAACTGCCAAAGGATGGAGTAGTGGGAACACTGCAGGGCCTGGACAGCTATCTGCTCCGGCATAGAGCCCTGCTCGATGCCGGCCTTAAGCAGTCGGTAGCAGTTCCCAAATAAATCCCATCGTGTTAAATCGTGGGCACTGAGGCAGGAGATGAGAGGAATGGCCATTAAATTTCTTACAGTAAGGTTGATTTAATCAAAGTTTTTATCCAAACATTTTTAGGGTGGCATTTTAAGATTTGTCACTATTTTATAATATTTTCTGACATTGATTAACTGATAAAAAATACAACATTAATCTTTTGGAATTTGGAAAGTAAGAAGTGAGGGGTCTTACTTGTGGAAGGCCGTGAGTCTCTTGAGAGTAGATAAAACATTGTAGATATCATCATCATCAGCCTCCTCAGCCTACAAAAGTAGAAACCTCTGTTAGTATAAAAGTAGATTCATATTTCTGCCATCTTAATAGACAGAATCAACCAAACAATTGATGTGCAATCAGTTCAATATTCCACAAATTTCTATTTTTTCCGATACCTCCTGCAGCAGTTCCTCCACCGAGTGTGCAAAGCGATCAGTCATTTCATCAATGAGCTGTGAACGGGCGATGTCCACACGGTTCATGATGGTGTATTCTTCAGAGCAGAGGATGCTGTAGGTCTTGCTGCAGGCCTCAAGCACGTCTATTTCAATGTGCTTCTCTACCACCAGCCGGATCTGCTTCAGCAAGGCGTCCAGGTGTTTCTCCATGCGCCCAGCGCTGTAAACATCCAGGTCAAAATACTGAGGGATCTGCAGCAGGTTGGCAACCTTCTCAGAGTCTGCCTGGTACTACAGAGGTAAGAGACGGAGAGGTGGGGATTAGAAAATGAAAAAATTTTCAAGGGGATATACAAGGGCAATAAAGAGCAAGACATCATCAATTGTTCTGCTGCTGGCTTATTTCAGGACACTCTTACCTTGGACAGAAGCATGGGCAGAGCCATGATGAAGTGTTCCGTCAGTTTGTTTTTATCATCTATCTGGGTCTTCCTCTCCTTTGCAGTCAGCACCTGGATAAGCAAAGCCAAATTTTAAAGTCAAATGGAGAAGTACGTGAAAAAACTGCAAGGACAAGGCCAAATAAAAAAAACTTGATTTTGTGCTGGATGGATGGAATATTCTGCGCCCTCAGCAAGACCAGGCAAGTTTGACTTGGGTAGAATGATTCTTCTTAGGTTGCTTTTTACCCTTTCCCATTAATCTGAGAACGATTCTGTACTATGATAGAATGTATGCATGCTGAGACAGCATGTTCAGCTGAGGTTCTTCTACATTGCTTATAATTGCATAAATGGGCAAATATAAATAATAAGATAATGTTTAAAAAAAACTTCAGATCAGTCACTAAGCTCATCATACCAACTGAGGATCCGTAACCTTGACTTAATGTAGCCCAGATTTATATTGCTGTAATTGTGCCAAAAGTTTTGCAATTTGCAGTTTTTCAAGAATATACACCAGCCAAAACAGATAGTAGACAACAGGCAAAAAGAGACAGGGCCTAAGTTTCAACAATTAAATACAACAGCATATACCATTTTTAGTTCTTGTTAGTCACAGGATGGAGCACTTCTGACTTCTTGGGAACCAATTTTGTGAACAGTGATTTTTTTTTTTATCCCAAAGAAAACCCAACCTCTGCACAACACATTCACTTGGCAGAGAGTATGTTGAGTGGCAGACTGCTGTCTCAGTCCTGCTCAACAGGCAGACTGAGGAAGTCTTTTGTCCTTCGGACTGTACAGCTATTCACCACCTTCCAGCGAAGGCGGGGTGAAATTGATTGAATGCTCAGCTTCGTTCTGTGCTAAGCCAGTGTCAGTCTTATATCATATGTGTCTTTATATCTGTTTAAGATTTTATCTTCAATTTGCATTTAATGTTATACTTTATTCTTGCACTGTTTTTAGTATTTAATCACCTTACATTCGCACTACCTTCATTAGAACAAATATTGGATCATATTGACAACACTAAGTAGTGGTTCTGGTTAGTTTTTTTTTTTGTCTTTATATTTGTTCTTGTGTACTGTGTATTGCTGTTTTATGTGGTAAATAGGATGGGTACAGTTTCCATAGCATCACCAGTATCTGTCCAGGGCTGCCAGGTGCACTGACCTTCTCTTTCATCACATCAGCTGCACCTTAACTCCTTGAGCGCCGACAGAGTAGTAACAGTGTTGTGCGTTTACGTGACCTACCCGTTTGCCGGTGCCTCTGCCAACAGGCGGGTGTGCCTCTGCTGCCTGTCGGATGGTGCATACCATCAGCTCTATCAGAGCACTTTCCTGTCTGTCTGACAACACTGCAGAGACGCAGATAAAAAAGGAAGAGAGGGAAGCAAATGGGGGGACAACAGGGAGAATGTGCTTGTTAGTGGAGGTCAGACACAGAGTTTCATTTCCATGATTTCTTTTAGTTGGTTTCTGGCCCTGATATCATTCCGGATGAGTCTTCCAATATTTCAGGCTTCAAATAAAGAAAATAGAAAAGTATGTGAGCATTGTGCTTTACCATCTTCTCCCTGCACAGGCTCCTCTAGGAGAAGTTCAGTCATACACTCCCAGTCTTTCAGCAGCTCCTGAGAGCTCTCCCACAATGAGTCCACCAAGTATGCTGCATGCTCATGGAGCTACACACAGAAAAACCTTATTCAGGATTTTACTGTAGTTGTATGACAACTGTATCATCAAGACAAGAGACATTTCACTAGCTGAGCAAAATCAAGTAACTCTTATATAACTTATGCATATTATTTATTGTGCCAATAGTCAAACAGGACATGACAACAATTTTCTTTTTTTTTTTACTGTAGTAATGTCATTATGACCTTTCATTTGCCAGGTCAAGATGCCAGTGTGGGCCTTACCTCACTCTCCAGGAAAAAGAGCACCAGCATGCGGATGAGGTTTCCGTTGGGGCTGCTCCTCCCTCTGCGCTTAGCCAGTGCTTCTTCTGCCTGTGGATCATGACGACTGAACAACCTTAGAGACAGTAAGTAGAACAAAAAGGGATTGAGAAGAAAGTGTAGAAGAAAAGTTGAAAGGACAGGGGAGTGAAAAACAAAAAACAAAGAGAGGTGAAAAAGAGTATTAAATAACAAATAAGATTTAAAAAAAGCGAAGCTCAATGTTAATTCAAATCAAAGAATTTGAAAACCTCAGGGTGGACTTACTTCCTATGCAGAAACTCTCCAGCAGCAACTGCCACAGGTCTGTGAGCAGAGTAAACCAGGTGGTACACGTTCTCACAGTCCTCGTTGGACAAGGCATCTTCACTGCCCCTGCAACAGATCATCAAAGTAAGTCACA
Organism: Mola mola; assembly: GCA_001698575.1. Lineage (NCBI taxonomy): Eukaryota > Metazoa > Chordata > Actinopteri > Tetraodontiformes > Molidae > Mola > Mola mola. The sequence goes on from KV751360.1 coordinate 3,172,616, forward strand.
TTCAAAGCAGATTTATAAAGATTTACAAATCGACCTCAAAATATCTCCTCAGCCCCTTACAGGAGACAATAGGGGTAACATGAAATCAAACAAAACCAAAAAAAACTTTTAAGTTACTCACTGCAAGATGAGTGTGACAAGTCTGATGGCCTCCACGGCCACATCATACTCTTTATCCAGTGTCATTGATACTATACGGTCCTATCAAAACAGATATTATTGAAGAGGACAAGATCTGGGATAAATAAAGTTGCAAGGTAACACAGCAGCCGCAACCCTTATCTTATTCATGCTGGCATTACCTTAAAGCGGTTGGTGAAAAGCTCTAACTTGGGGAACAACTCTCTGTTTGTGTATAAGTTCTGCAGAGCTTTTAGGCACTTAAGACGCACCTCTCCTTGCTGAGAAAGATGAAATGGGTTAAAAACATCTCAAAGGAAAGCAAATCCTGGTAGCACACTCAATCAATTAAGCATCATTCAATCAAATACCATGAAGACAGTCAGGTGGTGGTGTGATTGTGTGCTCACCCTATCGTGCAGTGTCCAACCAACATATTTCAGATAACTATCATTAAGGAACGCATCGCTGTACATCTTCATCCACACTCCTATCTCCTCAATACAGATGGCTCGAATTTCAGCAATTGCATCCCTAGAAAATTAAGACAGTGGGTTGCAGTTAAACAACAATACTACCGATAAAGTGACATTATGTTCTTAATAATATTCAAATAGCAATGATCAACATCAAGTGTACCTATAGCGATGTACAAAGATTCCCTTGAAGATGGAATTCATCATATTTTCTATCTCATCTTGATTTTCCTGAAGCTGCAAGGAAAAAAGCACCAAGTTACAGGGGACATGTTCTAATCTATAGCTCAGTATCACAGCAAGTTGTGGTAACGGCTGTATTTATGATTAAAACATTGTTCAAGTTTTTTAAAACTCAAAAAACCCCCACAAACCTTCAAGTAAATCATGCTGATGACCAACATGAAATTAGTATGATTTGAAGATCATAGATCGAAAATATAACAAAATAATAAAACTAACAAAGTAATAGTAACTACAATTTCCAGCATAATGCCTGAGTGTTCCGCAAAAAATTCTGCATTACAGTGGAAAATGCAATGAAATATAAAATCTGACCAACCTCTTTCCTTTTCTGCAGCAGCAGTTCCAGCTTCTCGTTAGCCCGTTTACCAGCTATCTTGTTCCTCTCGGCCTCATACTGCCTTTGGGTGTTGTCCTGGTGTATGCTCAGGTTTAGCGCCACATTCACCAGCGCCGTCATCAACTTCATCGCTATCAGGAGATAAAAATGCAACATAACCTTGGTAAAACACACCCCAAATTCTTCATCTCCTCATCTACATTTTTCATTTTCATTATCAGAGTATATCTTCAAATTTATTGAGGCAGGCACACGTATATCAAAATGTTGATGTACATTGATATTATCTCATATCAAAACAGGGTTCTTCAAATTAAACAACTTTTCAGCCAGCAGATGCCATTTCTAGAGTTCCTTTTGTTTTTAGGAATGGACACACTTATTTACTGTCATTACCTGCCAACCAATCAGTGGTTGTATCATGCACTTCCAGCCAGTATGGAAATGTTTCTAACTTACTTTATTATCATTCAGCAATCTATTGGAAAAATAAATATCTTGTTATTGATAAGACCTGTTTCCTGTTTGTAAAGCTGGTCTCATTACCTGCTAATGTGGAGGTGTGTCTGAAGGCTCGCACTTGAGAGTCGGACAGCCCAGTGAGGAGGGATATCACCGTGTCCATCATGTACTCGTCGTAGATGATACTGTACTGACACTGGCGGATCAAAACGCTGATGAACTCGCAAAAGTTGTAGCGGAACTTCTTCCACATGGGCCCTGGCATGGTGAGAGGATAATCCCCGCTGTCCTGTTGATGAAAACATAGAGAGCCTCTGTGCTCTGAAGGGCTTTCAACCAAGATGAATAATCTTCCTTCATGCATTAAAGGTAATATATAGTCTTATCATTCACTAGAGTGTCAGGAGTAAGAATGTCCTCCATGTTCTGCTCAGACAGCAGGCAATATTTATGACCTTTAACACTGAGTGTTCATTCCAGGTTTAGGACTATAATATCTAATTTACCTCTTTAGCTGGATTATTTAGCTGTATTTATTTGTAATAATCCAAGCTGTGATATAAATCATATTGCATCCACATTAAACATCATTTATCTTAATGTACTTTCAATTGAAAAATAAACTCTTTTGAGCTAAAAGATATGAATGCATCAAATCCCTTAGTGTCGTTATTCTGTAGAAGATTATAATTACATTCATAAAATATTATTACAAACTATGAGACAATCATTTCATTAGAGTATTAATAACTCTGATGAAAACAGTTACCTCATCAAACTCTTCCGTCATCTTGCGGATGATCTCTGCATTTTGCATGTTCCTGAACATCTCAATCCTCACAGTGCCTGGTTACGGAACCGTAATGACAGAATTTATTTAGATACGACACAAATACATGAAATAACTGATTTCACTAAGCTGCAGCAGTTTCAACAGTCCTACCTTTGCACCCTGAGCACTGGATGAAAAAATTGATGAGGTCCAGTAGTGCCAAGTCTCTGTCCTGTTTATACGACTCTATCCACTCGTCCACAACAGACTGTATATACACAGACAATCAGAGTGAGATTTTTAGAAGTCTCCGTCTCCAGTTGAAAATTTATTTTACAAGCTATAAACTGTCATAAAAGATACAAAATAGTTTTCAGATAGGAGCACAATGCAACACAGCAATATAAGCAGAAAGAACTGAATATATTTGTTGCCCTGATTAATGCAATGTTTGCAAGTTTATATTTTGCATATGGACACATCATTTATGTACCTGCATCGCACTCTTGCCCAATTTGACCACCTCAAACAGAGTGACGGGGTCTCCACTGTCTCCATTATGTTGAGCTACACCGTTGGCTTTCCCTCGACCTCTTGCTACACTTATAGCCTTGTCTGTCGGTGACTTTCGAGGCTTCTTATTAGATGTCTGCAGGGACAAGAATATCAATACGACTGTCAGGAAAAAAATTAATGAAACTCTCATATTCACACAAATAACAAAAATTTTCAGGAACACAAATAGATTTAACTTGAGGTAATAAGAATTATTTCCTAAAGCATTCATTCAATTAAAAAAAAGGGTCACCAAATTCAGATCGTTCCACAGGCTTTTCAGGCACATCCAATTACATGAACCTACCATGGGTTGTTTTCCAGGCCTCCCTCTTTTCTTCTTGCCTCTCATTTCTGGATCCTCCATGTCACTCATGCTCATACTTAAGCCCACTGCATCTGTTGCTCCAGACTCATTGGATGAGTCCCTAAGAGAACAAAACACACATTCAATGTTCATTTCCAAAACGACAAAAAAATTACCAAACAACAGGGATTAAAAGTAGACTTAAATATTTTTTTAAGTGAGGTGAAGTAAGTTAAAATGCTTTGAAGAGACCATTCGTTGATGCAGGCAAGTTTCAACAAAAGAACAGAAGAACAATTTGCAAAAATGTATACTTCATTTTTACGGTATTGTAAATAACTTCAATCCTTCTTTTTAATTATATTGTATTCAAATTGTATGTTTCACTCACTGTAAGACAGGAAGCTCCGAGGTGATCATCTTGATTAGTGGGGGTCGCAGTGAGGTGTGTACCTCTGCCTTATGTACGTCTTCAGGACTGAATGTTTTTAGGAGGTGCAGCAGCTTGGCCAAGAGAAATTTCAGGAAAGGGCAGGGAGGAAAGCTCCAGGACAGACTGCACTCCACTTAACTCTCCTTCGCTCCTGGACAAAAAATGAAATGATGAAACTTAACTAAAGTGAAATATTTAAAAAAAAAAACATTCTAACCCTAAATATCTATGAACATTCAGCTTCTCAGATGTAGATATATTTGTACCCATTAACAAAAACCTTTAGATATTGAAAGGGTCATGATGAGTACTAAAGTGACTCTATCAAATCATTGATGATTTACTAAATAAATATGTAAAAAAAAGAAAATACTTTAAGTGGTTTTGATTATTAGCTAACACTGACTGTCTATAGGATGTGTATTTGTTCACGATTGAGTCACGATTGTAAAATATAAAGGTCCTTGACAGCGGATAGAGACAGTTCAATCTTTCACTCTGATACATTAAGTTGAGGAGGCATTAAAGGGGAGAGAAGGACACTAACTGGCCACTTTGAGAACTACAGCATCAAAATATTGTCAAATATGTACTGTGGATTTGTACACAGGTGTGCTGTTAATAAACAATTTCAGTGACACACCTGAAAAGTGCCATAAACTGACCATACTACAAATTCTAAATTGCCCTCCATTACTAAATTAAGAGCAAGATCAGTTCAAAATGTGACATAATCTTAAACTTTGCAAGAGTAGAATCAAAGCCTCATCAAAGCCATCTGGTAATTGAAGTGAATAACAACTTCCACAAATGAAGCAAACTGAATAAAACAATTCCCAAATGTCTTGCAGGCCCATTCTCATTCAGATGACTGGCATGCAAGTTATTTGTAATATTAGTTATTGACCTGTTCATATGCTAATGAGGGCAAAGAGCAAAGGAGGAGCAATGCAACTCATCACCACAAGGGGCAGTATAATCCACAAAGTCCTCTGCCCTAAGTCTAACTCCTAACTGCTTAATTGAGTTTTAACTGGGGCAGGTGGGTTTAGAAAAATAAAATAACAGTCATTTTATTCGCAGTTCAGTTCCAGTCCACTTCTGTTCACCTACAATGTGTTTAAAGGGTGTAATTTCCCCAGAGTGTGTGTGAATGTACAAGTGTGTGTTTGAAAGTAGGTCTGGGCAACAGTAGGGGGCAGGCTAAGAAAGTGTGTATTTAAATATGGTCTTCCACACAGTGTTTGTACTGAGGAATAGCATGGGCATGACTGGAGAGCCCCCTGTTTCAAACAATGAACTACTATACACGTGGGCACGCACATGTGCACACAGAGACCTCTGTCTGGCTCATATAGGCTGTCATCTGAGCAAATTGTAACACTGTGAGAAAGAAAGGTAAAGGAAAAATTTCAATCATTCCGATTCACTTGTACCAAGTCTACTATTTTGAAGTAAGTTTTCCTATAATATACGTGTCTAGCTGGTTGTCATAATATTTAATCAAATCTGAAACTGGATTTTTGTTTCAAACTTTGAAAGGCAGTGCCCACAGTTTGGGATTTGACTTGCTTTATCTGCATAAGCTTGGGATCCATATTGGTACTTGATATTCCTGCCACATATATATTACTCCCACAAAAGGATTAATAGGCTTGAGTGACAAGGTGCAGGAGACAAGAGTGCACATACAGTACAAGAAGTGAAGAAAATAATTCTGGCTGATGTTTAGCTTGCAAAAACTTTGTGATGCACAATTAAACAATCTTAAAATAGCAGAAAAAAGATTAAATGAAAATCTACATTCTTTTTTAATGTTTAATGTTTTTTTCTTAAACACAAACTTTAACAGTTTCATCAAAATAAAGAGTTTGTATTGTATCAAAGCTTTTTTACCCCCTTTTGAGGGGAAATATTTAAACTGGAAATGACTAATGAGGAAAGAACAAGACCTTATTTATTATTTAAACATTAACAAAGAGAATAAATACTCTGCCCAAAAATATGTACTAACAACAGCCACAGTATGCACATATACAGTAGGTAGCCTTGTACGAGTCCTCCCTCATCCTGTTTTTTTTACTCCACAAAGTCTACAAACTAAGGTCAGGCAGCACTGACACAGTATATACTAACTGGATATTAACAGGAGATAAATATGAGACAGGGATAGCTACAGGTCTTTGCAGATTTTTGTCAAAAACAGTATCAAACACTATAACTGTGCTCATTGTGGATAAGTGGGAAGAGAAACTATCTGGACAAGACAAAAATGACGGTGTTGATGATGTATCACCTCATTTAGTCTCATCTAATTAGCTTGTGTGACTTCAATTTGCAAATGAACACCACTATACTACATCAAATACACATCATTTAGAGATGCAGCTCTGGCTGAAAATAATGCAGATTTGGATAAAAGACACTATACACTCAGTGACATTCTATTTCTTCTCCAAAACATTGACATTTGAGACTGCTTATCAGTACTACTCTGTAAGCAATTGATGATGAGCAGCTGAAATAATGCCAGTCTGACGGCTTTAGAGCACCAAAGAGCAGAGGCAGGATTGCTTTTATGTCATTTTACAACTGTCCCACTTGCTAAGTCTGCCCTTCACTACTGGAGATGCTCCTCCCCCCACCCCCATCTAATTCACAGTGATATCCCAGCTGCTTGCTCTTTTTTTACCCCAACATTCCTCTGAGTCTTTTTCATCATCAGGTTATCTTTCCCCAAAGGGACAGAAGCCAGCTTCATTTGAATTAATCGCTGTGCCACATTTTTTCCTCAGCCCTGAGATACACATAAAAACAGACGGGATAAGTGTATGTGTGAAAGCTGGGAGCCTACCTGACACCATTATTGACCAACCACTAAATAATGCTTGAAGCACATTGACTTTACTTATTTTCATGACACAGTGGCACTCTCTCTCTCTCTCTCTCTCTCTCTCTCTCTCTCTCTCTCTCTCTCTCACACACACACATAGACAGACTGCCACAGCTTCAACAGGAAGCTATGAATCATTTGCACTGAGCCTCCTGAACTGTTCCTCAATTTTAGAAAAAATGATAGAGGCTGCCAATCACATTGACTTTGCACCTCTCTTCTCTCTTTCTCAGTTCACTTCCATTCCAAGTTCTATTTCGTTTTAAAATAACAAAAGTTACTGCAAAAGCCAAATGATGAATTATACATGAAAAGCCACTTCCCTGTTTGCTCTGTTGAGTACATTTTTGATTTTGTAACAGACAACACCTGCACTGTTACCATTTCTGCTCCTATCTGAGCAATGTTGTCCTTCTGGCCATGCAAGCTGGTTCAGCTCTATCATATTTTAATCTAAAGAAGTTACCTCACATGGTTGCTGATGCAATATGGATCCACTTTTTTGGCACTTTGTTTCACAAGTACATAAATTATAAATTATTGCAAGAGAAAAATGTTCCAATGGAAAATGTACCCCAGCAAGTTGGTAAGATGAAGGTAAGAAGAGCAAACCTCATTAGGAAAGCAATATTTTACTGTGGTGTACTGTCATATTGATAGCTATAAGGCTGCTCTTTTTAAAGCACAAATCCCTAATGCCTAATGAAATACAGAATTAAAGTAATAATAATTATAATTTACATTTAGTATCATGAAATGAGAATCCTCAATGTTTCCAGTAACTTATGATAGTCACTAACCCTGCAGGTGGAGTTTAATTCAAGATACAGTGGTGCAAAAAAGTCAGTAGCTGGATAGCTACTTTGCTTTCATGCATTTCAAAGCATGCCTTGACATTCCAGAGGGGGGTGGGGTTACAGATCATGTTTGTATCTGTACATATAATCTCTACATATTTGTTTGCTTAATTAGGAACATTAGAAACTAAAAGCCTTATGAACTTTTTTGTTTGGAAGAAATAATGATGTGTGCACTTTGTGTTTAATGAGTGTCAGAAAATCTCTAAAATATGGTTTAAAATAACTGAAAAAAAACTGCCTTTATAGGCTTTCAGGTGACTAGAAA
>KV751360.1:3180389-3194119 GCA_001698575.1 Mola mola
TGGGGTGTAAAAGATAGTAAAAGATTTTATATTTTTGTGAGAAATGCTAATTTTGGTCCATTACAAATACTTAACTTTCTATAAAGTATAAAAATTGTTTCATTCTCACACACAAAACTTTTGGAGAGTTAAGTGTATTTTGAGACGATAATAAATCCAAGATTTTCAGGTTATTGTAGCCCTTGCTCAAAAAGACACAATGAGGGTGAGGCGTTACAGTTTACAAGTGCCACTTCATAGACACAACAAACAAACCCTAATGTTAACTACCGAATATCTGATCTGCAGACACTTCATTCAGTGTGCATGCTTATATTTAAGAGAGTGCAAGAGAGAGAGAGAGACAATGAATGAGCATCTCAGAACCACTTAACATGCATGACATGTTATCTACAAGGCAGGCCGGCGTTGCTATGGCAACTGGTGTGGGTCATAAGCCCGGTGGTGATAGCATATTTGATTGGCTGAGTTGAGACACGAGGGACTCCATGAAATCTGACTTATTATCTCTAGACGAATGTAGAAAATTTAACTTTAGCTGCCTTATGGACATCACTCAAGAATATTGCTCAAACTTCACAAAAAATCTAAATATCAGAAGTGTACAAGAACAAAATCAATGCAAGAGATTTATAGTTTAAAGTGGACAATAAAGTGGAACCATGAGAAAGAGACTTCAGGGGAGAGAAAAAATACAATGCTGTCTTGCAAAACTTTTTAACCTGGCCCAAATTTTGTCTGACTAGGTTGATCAACATCTGCCAAGGCCCTAAACTGTCCAAATAAAGTCATGAAAGCACACATTCCAAAGTCACTGTGCAAAAGCCTTCAGTGCCATTGATGTATTACTCAAACCAGACCTCCTGGATTGTACATCACTGTCTTTGGTATCTGAACAAAAATTATCCCAAAATTACAGCTTTTTTTTTTTTTTCCCCAAAACCTCACACAGGCTTGCTACATGGCCCCATCCAAACATAAAGGAGAACTACTACACATATTGACCTTACATTTGTCATGACAAGAGTTTAAATAACATAAAAGTAACCCTGGAATTGGCATCTGAGAAGCATAACATGAACAGGCCTATTACTCAAACCAGCCTTGCTGGAGTATGTATCATTATTTCAGCAGTACCTGTAATAAGAGACATCACAGCCCTTAGTTTTCACTATTGCAGTATTAGGTTCTGCGCGACTCCGCATCAGGGAATCTGGAGTTTAATGATTACTTTAGTGAGGCTGCACAAATTAGGTTCATGTGTTTTGCAAAACAATTTCCAGTGTTTCTCCTTGTCACTCCGTGCAACTTTTAAAAAATGTGTGAAATAAGTAGGAAGTAGAATTATGCTGACAATAAAATATGAGCGCCATAATCTTATCAGGTCACTTACAATTTAATTAATATAGGAAATATACCAAGTAACCAATATAGCAGTATAAAAATAGGGAAGAAAACCGGAGTGCTAATTACAATTGTTACGATTTCGATACCAACATCGGAAATAATCCTGATACCGCCGAAAATGCCGTTATCGGAATCTGCAAGTACTGAATCTACATCTGTCCAATCCCAGTAAACTCTATTTGCTGTTTAGCAGCGGCTGGCTTCCAGCCAACTGCTACTCTGGAACATTAAATTCTTCTTCGCCATTCTAAAAGCTGACACCAGAGGTTGCCCTGTGCTACCACTAGCAACTATTGTTTTAGAGCAGCGAGAAGAACTGATGTGCAACATGTTGGTTATTAGGAGGTATTTTACTCTCGATAATCCCTCTAGTAAAACAGCCACACGCACAGTATGCAAGGCTGTACTTTTGCAGGGTGGCACGAGTGTTGCCAGTTTAACACATGAAACCTTAATGCATTTTAAGACACGTCGCTGGAAATAGTATGACGTCTTCATCGATGCAAAGAGGGGGTAGGACAATGAACCTCAGCAGCAAACTTTGAAAGCTTCATTCCGAGAAAAATACCCAATGACAGCAAAAAAACAACAAAAATAACTGACAAAATTGTTGAATTCATTGTCCTGGATAATCAGCCCGTCAGTCAGAATCGGTGTCGGGACATCTCTGGCGCTAACTAGAAAGCACTTGGAGAGCACAGACATCTAACAAGGCCAAAGTATGCTCTGCATATTTTACTCACAGCATAATGTTTGTGTTATACTTTTGATGGTGGCAACATGGTAATGTTTGCTTTTTTAAAAGTATCCACACTATTGTTATCCTCAGTCTATTATTAATATGGGACAGGGGTAATTTTAAGTCGCTACTGTAAGGTAACTGATAGGGCTACAAACTTGTAATTAACATTAATAATAAATTAATATGAAGCAGATATTGCTGATTCAGTAGAGTGGTAACAGTTACTGAGTTATATTCAGGAGAAAACTATTACTGAAATAAACCTTTTTCTTTATTAGCTTTTATGTAACACAAAAGACGTCAAAAAGAAAGGTCACTGAAGGGGGGGTTACAAAGGATCCTGTACTGTAAAAATCCTTTAAAAAATTTGAACTATTCCTTAGGCCATTTTCCATCTCCTGAAAATGTCAATTCAACCCTCTATCAGTAACTTTTTGCGTTATCCTGCTCACAAAAAATTTTGAATAAACAATAACAATGAACCCCAATACAGAACTTCTGCTTCTTGGCCGAAGAAATTATTACGCGTTTCGTTCAATTCACCAATCCCCAAAGCAAACCTCTCTCTAAAAGTCTACAACGGCAGTTAGGGTTATGCGATAGAGTACAGGGTTAGACACTAGGGCTGTCGCGGTGACGGAATTTCCATTGCGGCGATAAGGGTGGCTTAGTAGCACCATATGTGATCTTATTGCACCCCACACATTTAATTTTTTTTTAAGAGTATCTTACAGTGTTGACATTTAAACAGAGTTTCTTCTGTCTTATACGCGCTTTTCAAAAAATAAAAATGACATTTATCCTTTGATTAAATGCAGAACACAGACGTTGAATGTGTGGAATAACAACAGGCTACACTTGCTTTTATTCCATTAAGAAAATAAGGACCGATCTTACATGTAATAGTAATTAATTATAACAACAAAAAAAATAACAAAAAATAAAGAAACGCCTAATTTTTTTTTTTTTTTTTTAAAAAGGAACTATGTAACTAATGAATTACAAGGCCCCAAATATGATAAAACATACTGCACCCGAAATATTAAATTAAAAATACTTCTCTAATATACCTAGATTGTTATGATCTTGTTTGGTGCAAGGAAAATGGTGACCTATCATGTTGACCTTCTGAGGATTTAGAGAGGAGTAGAGAGGAGTGATGGTGTTTCCTGTGGAACCAAGAACTCACTGCACAACAGCATATGTACTTGCGGGCGACTTTGGACAGGAGAGGAGATCTGCCCTGGTTGTCGCGCCACCAGCCGAAAAGGTCTGCGTAAGAATCTATCGGATCCTCCTCTAGGTAGCGGGTGAGTTCGGTATCGACTCGAACCCTCTTGGATATGGTTACAGCTGCAGGGGTGGTTTGCAGTGACTTCACAAGCTCCCAAAGGCTCTACGTAAAATTCGTTTTTTGGTTTTAGCCGCTGGTGCAGTTTCTATTCCTCCCGTCTAGACATGAGATTAGGTCACATTGTGTGCAATATTGACCGTAATTTGCCATCCACCGCAGTTGTTGATTGCACAATTACTAATTTTTGTTATTATAGCGACAGCTCTAATAATCAGTTAAAGTGACATGGCAGCTTGTAATGATTCACCATTACTATAAGTATAATGTTTATACTTCAGCAACGTGCATGCCAGTAGCTGTAAGATACAAACCCCTGCTATACAACATTTATAGCACTTTATTCCACTTGATATTGTACAATTGTTCTCTTTAATTAATCAAAGAGTTTACAGCACCACAAATATAATTTAAGAGGTGATAGGAGTAAGATAATAATAACCGAAGTAGTTTTGCAATTATCTTTGATTGGCTTTCTGAAAACACACACGCAAACACCTGCTGGTCATTTTTTTTGACAACTATAACCTGCACCACATCTGTTATAATAGGCTGTTATCTCTAGAGACAGAATATAGTGAGCCTGTGTTTCCAATACTGTGGGCTACAATTGCACAGCATTTGCGACAGAAAAACTCAAGACCAGATTAACCCTAATATGAAAATTGAAAAAAGCACAAAACTTTAAAAAACAGCATGGCTGCCCAGAAACTGTATATGTCTTTGATATGTGTTGCCATTAATAATGCCAATCGAGACTTAGGTGCTATTTATGTCTCAACAGTCAGTATTTCGGGATGTAAGACAGTGATCCTGCAGTGGTGACTGAAGCTGGGTGTTAACACTTCCCCCTGGGGCCACCTATGAGCTGAATATGTAAATTTAAAGTATGAGAAATAGAATGAGTTTGGTAAAGAACAAAGTAGAAACAGGCTAAATAAACCAAATAACAGGAAGAATAAAGTAAAAGAATTTTTCTGAAGAAAAACCTTGGACAAAGTAATCCTTGGGTAATATGGTAGTCATTTATATGGAAATAAGTTGTGAAACAACCCAGCAGTGATAAATGCATCTTAATGCTGTAACAACGAAACAGAAAAGCAGCCTTGTGTCTTTTGTTAAACAGTTACCCTCCATTTGCAAGTCGGTCCCCTTACTGTCATGCTACTTAAAACAGAATACACAATTAATCTGTTTTCAACAGCTTTGTGTGGCCTCAGGTAGGTAGATATCATAAAGCAAAACGTCAAAATGTGCTGCTGGCAGAAGTGTGAAGAAATACAAGACAGTCAGACAACATGACAACATTATTAGTTTAAGAATCATCAACTTGGGCAACTCACACTATTGTTGAACATATCTGTAAAGTAATTTTCTTAAGAGTCCCTTAAAAAATATCACAGTTCCAAAGAGATACAGCCTGTGACTCTAAACGAAAACAGCTACAAGAACCAAAATCACTGTCCCTGAGGCAAACAAAAACTGGTGAAAGCAAATGTCACTTAAGAGAAATGTACCCAATAAATTACTTCATTAACTACCGAAAGGCAGTCTTATTCTATCTTCAGATTAAGCAAATGTACTCTTTGTAGAGCTCTGAAGGAACGGCACAAGCAAAAGCTGCTTAACTTTGTCTTCCCTTATGCTCTACACACACACACACATAACAGAAGCTATTGACTTGCTGAACTGATGGTTCACTCAGCTCAGACTGAAGTGGAATAACAGCTAGCTCTATTTCTCTTGTTCTGTGACTACAGCGAAGCGTGGTCTGTAATAATTTTGCAGCCTCAGTTACGGCTGATCATTCTGTTTGTCCAAACAGTGTTGCTATATAAAAGTTTTTTTGTCTGCAACATCCCCAATCCCCACATCGTACTTTTCTGCTCAACAACTTAATCACTTCCATATTTTTTCTCAAAAACTATTTATCATATCACTTTTTGCTGTTATCTGTGGTCTCTTTGGTGTACTTTAACCACTACACTTCATCATAGCGTACGTAGGAAGAAGCACAATGAAGTGCCTGTACTTATTTATGGTTGATCCCTGGAGAGTACTGCAGAGGTATCACGGGTGAACACTGCACACTTGAGGGTAACAGACTAGTTTAACCTGGATGGATTTAAATGGATTCAATTAACCTGAGTCTTGGTTGACTTGCTATCTTGAGGGATCATCCCATGACTGGAAAATGAGAGGCTCAATCCTCCAGACAGCAGGTCACATTGAAAGCACTAAGAACTCAGTGAATGCTTCATTCCTCCCCCATGAGTTTGCTGTATGTTTGTGTTTCTGACCTTTAAAGCAAATAATTGATCATAAAACAGCATGAAAAAATATAGAATTAAAAAAAATTGTTTGGGTGTGAATATATCGACACATTTAAGTAAACGGCATCAATTTATAAAATCAGCACATCAATTTTTCATTATTATTTTACACATAAAAAAGATGTGTTTAATACTGTCTCAAGCTTAAACTCTTTCCACTTCAACATAAAGAGGTGGACACATATGCCTTGTAAACAATGAAAAGAGACCATAAAATCATGTTTCATCATGCTTACATTATTGTAATATGTCACAATATAATGAAATGTAGCCCCTTTTTGTACCAACAGTCCTATTAAATGGATTCATGATGTCAGTCAGAGGTGAATTAGTCATTTCCTACAAAGAACCACCTGGTCCCTGGCCAACAGCCCTCCAAAGATCTTCACTATATGATGTAAGATAAATCATAGCAGTTGAAAGTAAGATGAATGGCCTGCAAGTCATGTGTAGTTCTGAACTGCCAAACAATTCAGGAAAAGCATGTATCCTCAATGCTTACAACAAGAAAACCATGTGAAAACTCTGGTTCTGTAATGAAAACACTAAAAAGGATTATTAGAATTAAACATCTTTTCACAGATGATACTTGATACTACTATGGGCAATTTATTTCCTGTACTGACTCTTCAAAACTTTCGGAACTTAACAATGAATTTTTACCCTTATAATAGTTCTAGTCATTTTGGTCAACTGATCATTAATAAAGCAACCTAAATAGTCAATCACAGAAGAATCAACTAACAGAATCAAAACTGTGACAAAAATGTGACAAATTCTAACACATACCTCATAAAATGAACTGAGCAAGGTCGTATGCATTAATGCCTTTATGAAAAGCTATAAGTTCCTACATAAATAAATTTAAGGCAGACACACTGCCTTAAACACACAGGAGCAGTCAATGACAACCCATCTTTGTAACTGCCAACGGATACAGTGCTAAAATTAATAGTAAAGTTCCTGTCATCACAGGAGAAAAATTGGTAAATCTGACAACTTCTGTTCTGAAAGACACTCTGGCAAAAGGCCATTATCCAGTAAAGGATTAGATTCCGAATAAACCACTAAATCATTTTCAATTTATCATTCTAGAGCTGCAGGACCAATTAATTAAATGAAAAAGCATGATTAGTAAATTAGTAAAACAACGTGCTCACACTGAGCACCAGCCTTATTTATTCAAACACAAAATTTTCAGCCAGGATTCCTGCATCAGATTGGGCTTATTCTAAATGCTACAGACTGACAGTAATTTTTTTCTACAAAGTAAATCATGGAAGGGGATAAACACAAAATGTGAGCATCTCGAAATGTGCATGGAGAGGCTATAACAGTCTCTGGGAGAAAATATGTGAGATATAAATACTGAATTTTCATAACCTCTTAATGCTGCTATTCATTCTTTCAAAAATCTGCCAGTATGTTGATATACTACACCTGAAATATCTAGATAAAGATAACACTGCAATTAAAGTTCATGGTTCATGAACTTTATCTAACAGGCTGACTATAAAATGTCTCATTTATAATATCAAGAGAAGGAAACTGAGAGAACCAACCCCCCAACAGGATGAAACTAGACTACTCCAAAAATATACACCGAGGTTAAAAAACTTAGTAGAGTTAATGGAGCACTAGTTTTAATGGCCATAGCAGTGTCTTGACTCAATTAAAATAGATTTAAGTCAAATACTACTACATTTAGTGGTGCCTATAGACCCACCAGCTTTTAGCGGATCAGTTGATGGTGCTCAACAGAACCATAACTGCAACAAACAAGCTTAATATCTACAATGCATTCCAAATGTGTCGCACTGACCAATAAAAATGTGCCACCAGTACTGTCGCTGAGAACAGCTATGAATTTTTTACTGGTTTAAAATGACTAAATAACCAAAATGGAAAGGAACACATCTTGGTATTTGGCTTTAAGCTGGCAAATAGAGTAGAAAGAGAGACAATAATATTTACCATTATCTGACAGCAATATCTGCTACTTGTTTTACAGTAATTGATAGATCAAAAACACTATTAAAGACCAGGTTGTTTTTATTTTCTTAAATGCTGAAATTCTAACTGAGGTGTTCAAACTTTTTTTTAATGCTTAACACAGCTGGCACGAACATACAAAGAAACAGAGTAACAGATGATCTGATTATTGTTCTACCTCGGTTGAACACTGCAGGGGAAAATTGTTTTTATAGACCAATCTCTTATTAGATAAATTTCCTGATTCCTCATAAAATTGTCCCTTTCAGTGTTTTTCAGTTTCATGAAATTATTAAAATCATTTAACAGCTTTCATAAATAAGAGGTGATCAACTAATTACATTTATTACACAGATCTGAGAAGGTGGAGCAAGACTTGTATGTATTGTCTCTGCAGCTTGTGCTGCTACACATTTTGTTCATTTGTCAATGTAGGAACTACAGTTGAAAAACAGCTTCAGATGAAATGTCTGCTAGGCCGCACCAAACAGTTGAGACAGAGAGGGAGCCAGGGAGGAAAGATTAAGACAGATGCAAACCAAACATTTGTCTTAAACATCTTCCTGATCCACTGACAAGATCAGGAAGCCGACCTTTTTGTGAAAAAGGAACAGAAAGAGGAGATACATACATTGAATCATAATTGCCTAACACCTTGGAGAAACTTTCCTGTCAGACAGGGAGAGCTATGACAACGGGACTCTGGCCAATGCTGCATGTTGCATTCAATTAAACAGCTGCAACGATAGTTAGTTGAAATTAAAAACAGTGGTAGTGTCTTTAGAACTATGGGCAAATAAACTGAAATAAATGTCATTCTTTTCTGTATAATAAAAAAAAATGGATACATAGTAGTTGGGAAGTTGGGTATTTATGTTAGTCATGGGTTAATCGTTCATAACGCTTATAACTTGTATTGTGGGCCTTACCTGCTTAATTTATCCTACATCACAACACCGTTTGGCATTACCTAAATGAATCCGAATTAAATAATATAACACTGAATTTGTTAATTTGTTAATAACGTTATTCATTAATAATGTTAATCTGCAAATACATCGAGTGTATGCACAAGTGGAGGGTCAGGGGAGCCCTTCCCCATGCTTGTTCATGAGAAAGTTCACGACATTACAGAAGATAGCTAGGAAACTATATTCCAAGTTTAAAAATAATTAATTCATTTGTATAACAGAAACACACAACCTTACACACCTGAATTTAAGTTTCTGTCTTTCACTAAGTGCCATCTAAACTCATTGTAAAACATACTTTCAAAATGAACAGAAGCAAAATGAAACTTCCTACAACAGTTGTTCCAATGTCCAACAATCCCCAGCCCTGGTTCAACAGAAATAAAACCATAATTCCCTGATTTAGATGTGAAAATAAAATTACACTTTTCCCCTGTTAATGTCCTCTAACGTTGCTAGCTTCTTTACTCATTTTGCTGCTGGGTTAACTTGCTGAGTCTGTCACTAAGCAGCTGCTGCCTTTTGTCCTTTGAAGGGATAACATCAAAATAATAAAAGTAAAATGACAAAAATTGACCAATTTTTAACCTACATTTAAAGAAGCATTCATTCTTGACTGCATAATAAATAGATTAATAAGTTAATTGTTATTACTTAATTGTTTATAAAATAATTATTAACTGCAACCAATTTGATTCCAATTTGGAATCTTACTTCCTGACCTGTGTATATTCAAATAATATCAAAAAAAAAAGGAGGGAAGTCATAATACTCAATCAACTAAAAGGAAAAATAGACTATCAACATTTAAAACCTCTCCACAATGAAGGTCAACCAGGGTAGGACTTGTGAGCTTGAACAACAGTGTCTCACGGCCACCGCTACAATCTGAACCACCAAGACAATCATTGCACTTTATCATGCTGCCAGCCTCTATATTTGCTGGGCCTAAAGTGCCTCAGCCCTAAAATGTGAAACAGTCTTTAGGCCAACTGTGGCCATCTGGTTTAACCAGATTATGATTATGTCACATGGGAGATTACCCAATCCGACACAGAGAGTCACAGATTTAGACACATCGTCATGTTCACACACACACATACAAACACACAGCAATGCAAAACCATCTGTTATAGCCACAAACTACTGTACATTCCTCCTTTGCAGCACACTAAGCATGAATTTAACAAAAAGGGGTGGAAAGGAAGGATGCTGTGTGAACTGCACAAACTGATAAGATCTTTGCTGAACCAACTCCCCCCAAAGGATAAATAGTTCATAAGAAAACAGGAGCAGATTAAAGAACAGTACAAGAGACAGGAGAGACAACGGTTGTTTTCCCCCTTCTTTGTGCAATGGCTGCCTGCTCGGCTGCAGCTGACACAAAATGGAGTCAAGAGAGTGAGGAGAGAAAGGGGGTGAGGGGCAAATGGGAAGAGAGGTAAGGTGGGGAAAAAGCAAGGGAGAGTGTAGAGAGAAAGAAGCATTTTCTCATCAGTCTGAACTTCCTCTCTCTTCCGCCATGATTTTCAGTCTGCTTCATACACACTTCTAATAGAGGGGGAGAAAAAGGAGGACAGGGCAAAACACACACACTAGTAAAAACACATAGAGTTACACACAGCCCTTACAGAAGCCATTAGCTCTTACACCCATTATTACTTCTTAATGATGTATTGCCACGTTCACGACTTCACAGGAGCTGGGGAAACCTGCTAATCTTGGCAGGCATATATCAATGCAAAAAATAAAAACGCTGTCATGTGGCAATAATGTAGAGGCATCAGAGGGGAACAATGCCTGCCCAGATAAAGACTGAGGGTAAAAGAATCATAAGAAGCCAGTAAGAATTGAATGAAGCAGATGGCTGGTTTAGAACAGTCAGGAGAGGTAGTTTATGTAAGTCCAGGCCAGGCGTCCTCCACAATGACAAGACAAAGGAAGCTAGATAGCTTAAAAAGAACATGCGAAAATAGTGGATTCCTGGTGATAAGGATATCAACTAATTATGGTAGTGATCACTATGAGTTGCACCTAGCGCTGACAACTTGCTAGACTTGCATTTATATAGCACTTTAGAGGAGTCTACATATTCCTTAAACCTCACGGTGTCACAATCATACAATGGTGGTAACCATTTTCACACTGATGGATATGTCTATGGGGCAATAAGGGGTTGCCCGTCATCCGTATAATCTGAATGGATGGCCATTGTGTCCCCTCAGCCACATCCAATTCGACACGTCATACAGTTTGTATCTTAAACATCTCTGGGATTGCTGTCTTTGACAAAAACAAACCATTTGAATAAGTTTGACATTTTAACCTATTTTATCAGCATTTTATAGACCTGCCAATTAAATGCATACTCTGCAGGTAAAAACGGTGAAAATTTAATGTATAAAGTAAATCCTCTTAATCGTTTTTATTGGCCCAGGACAAGTGTATGGTGGTGTGTTTATCTGCAGTGGCGCTGAACTCTGCCTGTATTTTCTAAGGCTGCTACGATGTATCGACGTCATCGATTACGTAAAATCGATGATTTGAATAGCGTCATCAACGCGTCGCACTGTTTACATTCATCTCAAATGATAGCGGCTCCCACTCCCAGGTGTGCAGAAAATAAAACTTCATCCAAGAGCTCATACTAAGTCTTCCAAAGTGTGGGAATTTTTAAAACAGAGACCTAATAATGAATCAGGTTAGGAGATGCAATTAGCTAATATGGCAGAGCTACTGCTCATAATCATGTTTGCGAGCTTTTGCAGTTGGTTTACTCGCATGTAGACTACGACTTGGCGATTAATTGAACATTAATTTCGTTTACAATTATGGCCCTCAACAAAAATGAAAACAACAAGCATATGATTACCGTGCTGCATTCTGTCTCGCAACTACTCTCCTGTTTTGTCTTCTGTGATAAATTCATCGCAACCCTTTCTTTCACATTTGCCACTGAAGCCCAAACTCACTCTGGCTGGCTGTGTGGACGTTTAGCTCAGCTTGAATCAACTTGATGGACAAAGAGAGCTTGTCAACGGGCGGATTGGAGGAAGGAAAGTTGTTACAACTTTCACATAGCGAACCTGCAGAGATTTGTGCAGGTCTCCCGAGGTGCACAAGTAGCCCGTAGCTTTCCGTCTCCACAGGCAGACCTCCTGTGATTGTAAAGACGGGCTTTACAATCACAAATATTTCATAGTACGGTCCATACGCCTGACCAATGACTGTGCGCTTCCACCTCGACGGATGCTCCTCAGCATCTTGCTCATTTTTAAACATCTGTTTGTGTTGGCGCTTTACAGTTGTATTTCAGCGTATTTCAAGCTCAAGAAAATCTGATGTTGAAAACACTGGTTTTATAAAAAGAAAAAAAACAAACAAACATGTTGTTTTGAAAGTCACTAATTGTGTTAAATAATCACGAACATAATATTGACCACAAATAATCATGAGTTTGATTTTTGCCATTAATGGCAATCCATACCCTTTTTGGGATTTGAAATTTGTATT
Source organism: Mola mola (assembly GCA_001698575.1). NCBI lineage: Eukaryota > Metazoa > Chordata > Actinopteri > Tetraodontiformes > Molidae > Mola > Mola mola. Next base: position 3,192,699 of record KV751360.1, read on the forward strand.
TCTCATGGGAAAATGCTTGAATAAATGGTTGAAAGCTTTATGAAAGTTATGGTTATTATTTAATGGTAAGGTAACTGAAGAATTAATTGGCTGAACGGAAAATAATCGTTAGATTAATTGACTAATCGAAAAAATGATATATAGATTAATCAAATAAAAAATAACTGTTAGCTGCAGCCTTACTATTATCTTATTTCACCCTATTCTGGAGCTCTGAAGTTTCTTGGATGCAGCCCCCAGTCATTATTATTGCACAAAGGGCGGGACGTCATAAATTGGTCGCAGCCAGGCAGGTTTCAGAAACAGCACCTAGAATACAAACGCAATACCGCAAGGCTACACGCCTAATAAACAAAAGTCATTCCAGAAAAAAAATGTGAATTTGGGGCAGGCTATCACATGCTATCGAGGACTGAAGGCAAGAATGGGGATGAAGAACGACGCAGAGTTGGCCTGTTGAGTGCTAATGTTTAGCCTATTTAGCTTGCTAAAGTATTGGCATTTCTAAAACAACTGCAATGTTACTACAATATAGCCCACAGTGTAGCTTAACACACACACACACCAAGGCCTGCTCGCTTCTGGTGCCTTTGGCAGGGAAGAAGGTGCCAACTTTGACTGGCCTGCTTATAAAAAAAACAACTGACAAATCCTGCATATTATTCTTTAATAAATTGAGAGAGCAATCATTTAAACTATGAAACACCAATGAAAAGATGGTATTTTTCGTCCTTGTTGTAAGTCAGGTTTCACCGTTGAATCTTTTCCAATTTGTGCTAGTCACCAGGCTCAACTACAAACACAGAGCCAAGGAGAAGAGAACACTCAGTCAATCCTTTTTTAAAAGTGTAAAAGTGATTTACCTGCCTTGGTGCAAGTAAATCATGACTGCAGACGATAGATGTGGATCAATAGATAAGTCTTGATAAGAAACCATCATAAAACAAGTCCCATAATAAAGCTGATAAAACTCATTTATTAATCGAGAAATTGATGATCGGATCTTGTGCAATGCTTTTGGATATGTATGTATTTTTACAATTGATTTATCAAGGTTCCAGCATCATAAATGTGATTTGCTGCTTGCCTGGGTTTTAGGTTGTAAAACTTTGCAAACACTGTAGCACAATAACAAAAACTATATTATTTTGTGAGGTCTTTATATTGTACGACACATCAGTAAATGTCAAACTAATTTTTAAGAATTACAAATTGGCTATATGATGTTCCCCCATTTCACTACAAATTGACCTCTGTCTCTTAAACCTAAATAGACAAAGAAAAGAACCAAATGTAGTCTATAGTAATATGTGTGCACTTTTAATTAATATAATAGTGTTCAGACAAGCCTTGTCTAACCTAAAACTGTCATCATTTTTAGGGAATAATACTGCTTCATATTGTTTGGTTTACATGTTAAT
>KV751360.1:3203301-3231033 GCA_001698575.1 Mola mola
TGGTGAACGGTTAATTAGAAGCAGCATGGTCCATCTATTAGCCATTTTAGCTTATATATCAGGTTATATGATCTACTGAAGCTGGAAAATAGTCTAAAAAGTTTTTCAATACTCAAATCATAAGGTGAAGGTCCTATCAAGAAAGTTCCTGTTGCCAGCCATAAACAAAAAACTATAGAGTAGCAGCACCCAGACAATAGAGATTACCATGAAGAAATTTATCATATCTGTGCCAGAAATGGATGACTTTGAGCGGCACTAGGAGAGTCTGGTCATGTCAGAGTATCACTGATGGAATGGCAAGATATGTATCTTCTGCTTTCCACGGCAATCAACTGCAAACTTGTTTTCATTTACTGTATTTTATTTAGGACATATATAGACAATGTTGTTTACGACCAATGTTCATATCAATGAACATGCATTTTTAAACTGCAAGATGACATTTTGCTGTACAATTTTACCCTCAGGTGGTTATTAGTGACATACTGCATACTGTAAATATAGGATATATACTTATGCATGTTGACCCACAGCATTCTTGAACAAATTTTGTCGCATTGTAAGGTTAGCTGGTACTAGCACAAATCACAACAATCAAACCCCAAATCACAACAATGAGCCAGGTTGAGTTTCCAGGAAAATTCATTTTACTTAACAGATTCGGACAAGGTCGAAACTAGGATATCATTCACGGAGGCAAACAAATATATCTCTTACTGTTCCCACTGACATATTTGATCTTGGTAGGTAAGGTGGATCCTCAGGGAAGCCACCTTCATGTGCTGCACTCCAAGAGAGAGGTCCTGTATAGATGACCTGACATGCTGTTCCAGAGGAGAACAGGGGGCAGGGATACAATATTAGTTGTGGGCTTGAGGGGCCTGTTTGCAAGTGCATTGTCCCTGTTAGGGGAAGACTGGTGGTTGGTAATCCCATGGGTGTTGGAAAGGTGAGAGATGTGTGGCTGCACTGGGATGAGAGTTAGATCCATGGGGCTTATTTTGACCAGGAGGAGGGCTTGCAGGGTTGTAGGACAATTCAAAGGTTCTCCATCACAGTTCATGCACTCTGCCTGACTATTGGAGTGTGGTTTCTAACCAGATGACACACTAACGACAGCCACAACAACCTGCAAAAGTGTGAGGAAAATTGTGGCCCACAGTCAGATAACACATCATAGTTTGATTGATGGAATGAGTTGAGCGGTTTTAAAATACCAATCAACTGCTGTGAGTATGACTACGTCACTGTGTCAGGGGGTAGAGGGTAAGTGACTGATGTCTAAAGAGATGTGGGATCAGGGTGATAAGGAACAGGCACAGGAAAGGAAACCAGAGGTAGATTTATAAATACTCTTATGTTGAGAAGAGATCGGGCAAGCAGCACTGAATTCTTTGGCGTCTTCAATGGAAGAAAACCTAAAGTGTTGCTGTAGCACCACTGGACTGCATATCACCCCAGGCTGTAAGACAATTGTTTTTCCAAAGTCCCATTGGAGAACCTGGGGATGGAGAATTGCATGTATAAACAGATGCTTAAAATGAAAAGCAATGGGAGCATGATTTTAATCACAGGTGCACTCCAGCTCCCAGGTTACAGCACCAATAACAGATGCCGGAGAGACGATTACCTTACCACCTTACCTTTCCTTACCGTACTTTGTCTTACTTTACCATAATTTACCTTCCCCAGATCATCCTTTGAATGTGATGGAGATTCAGATTTGACCTTCTATGGGAAAATTCATAACGTTCATAGAAAAGGGTTTGAAGGGGGTTCATTTATTTGGGTGAACCTTTTGATCCTCAGTTGACTGACAGAAAAAATAGCCGTCGATAGTCACATTCTAGTGGTCGGCAGTCAGGAGAGCTACAGTTGGCCAGTTCTAGATTAACCATCGACAGAAGTTAACAAAACCCAGAGAGCGGAAGAAAGAGGCCAGTCTGTGAACACCTCAATAATCTATCTTTATGCCACCTGACAATAAACTCCAGGCAGGAGACTTTCAAGGCAAAGAAGTCACATTTTTCCTCTCTATGTTCAAAGTGATCCTAAATGGAGCCCCTCTTGTAATGAGCTCTCATCTCTGACAGAACCCTAATTATACTAGCAAGTTCACTGCTACTGGCAAATTTCAACCCAAAAGCAAGTCATTTAGACAGAGTTCAAGTGACTTAACAGATTCAGAGGGGCAGGCAGAATATCCAAGGACAAAAAACAAGGGAAGAGGTATAATGAGAATCGGTAGCTAAGGCAAAAAGACGATAACACTGGAGAGCGTGTTGTATACACCCTAAAATATGGCAGGGAACAAATTATTGTGGACTTCCATGGTGATATCCCACGTCATCACATACTGTAACTATCTTATGCAGCTTTCACATCTTCTAGATGCACAAGGTGCCCTTCAACATCTTTACGACAGACGAGGTATTCTTCTGGTGATTGTGTGCAACACACCAATTCTAATTTGTGTCACACTCAGGCACACAAATTTGATTACTTAAGCTAAGTTCAGGCATAGAACAACATGATTCAAGGTTCAAAATACTTCATTGTCATTGTGCAGTAGTAATACCATGTCCGTATGGGATGTATGCCTGTTGCTCTTAAACGCGATAACATATGCGATTCCGTCCCTTTCCAAACCCACACAGAGTGGTCCTGTCTGTGTTTTCCTCAGAAGGATAAACAAAGAAGCATTCAGCGTAAACTTGGCAAGATTTTAATTAATATTGAACGCCTTGCATATCCAAACTGCACCAAATCAGAGTTGTACATCCTCAGATCATCAGACACACACCCAACAGTTTGGCGCTGTGCAAGGGACAAACAGAAAGAGATTCTTTTCTTTTATTAATAAATAGAATAGATTATATTCTTACTTTTGTCCCCAGATATTGTCTTCTTTGTTGCTGCTGTGACCTTTATTTTTTTATGTTTTAGGTCCTTAATGAGTTTTATATGTAAAAGACATTCAAGACATCCAGGAAGAGAGACATGTTTTTTTTTTTTTTTAACGCACCTTCGACTACAATGTTGGTTGGAAAGGCAGAGCAGTCAATGAAAAATCTGTAAGGTTTTTATGAATAAGGAAGGCCTTGCATGTCGAAACTGCACTATAAACATACATGCACATCCTTGGGTCAACAACAACACACATGGCAGATAATTTTGGCCCTTTGCAAGGATGTGCACAATGACATTTTGTTTGTTAAAATTAGCTCGGCAGCATGATAAAAAAGCGCAGGACAAAAAATAAAAAGATAAGAACAAGCACAAACAACGTGCAGTATGTGTCACATTGATATGGAACATAGCAACAGATACACATCGGTGGGTTTTCACACAGAAACACTTGTGTTGCTGGTGGAACTTGAAACCTATGTGTGTGACCTATTGATGTGACTTGTATTTATGCTTTGTAGACGACTCTATGTCACCTTGTTGTAGTTACTTTGATTGTCTCAGAATGACATTGGTTAGGGTAATGTACAGTAGTGCAGTACATTAAAGCCTTCTGTCTAGATGACACATCTTGAAAAATAGTGGTGAATGGAATGAGGTGATTTTAAGTTTAACCCTTCTGTGACGTCACCCACTGGTTTCTGAACCACCCATTTTGAAGCCTGTTGGTTGGCTCCATGAGACATGAAAGTTTTTGATAAGGCATGAAAACAAAATTAAAACAAAACAACCTTTTTAATTAATCATTTTGCACAATTAACCTTTCACGTCGCTCTGAGAAAATGCGTCTCTCATCATTCAGATCCGTGTGATTACACAATCAAACGCTACACAGAATATTTATAAAACACTGCCAGGCTGTCTATCTTCCAGTTTTACATTCTTTCAGTTGTTCAGCTTAGAAAAATAGGGGCTGTCTGCACAGGGTGTTGCTGCACATTGCAATGATTTGGTCTGGATTTTTTTTTAAACTAATAGTCTCTCTCTGTCAATGTCAATGTACAGACACTTTTCATTCAGATGCCACCTTACATTTTAAGCATACATGTGCAGCATTGAGTTACACAGACTTCCTCATTGTCTGCATCATCTGCGTCATGTTTCACAGTGTCTGGGTCCGTGTAAATGTTGCCATCACTCAAATTTTCCCTCACGATGCAGATTTTGAGGATCTGTGGCAAGCAAGCCATTCTTGGGATGCACACAAATAGCGAGTCCGATCAGCACCGTCGACCACATTCTACAAACTTATCCCAGGGCTGTAACCATGGCAACAGAGGCTGTCTTGCGCAGCCAACCCTTTTAGACTGTCAACGTAATTACAGATTATTCTCTCTGATAGTCAGAAGCACTGACAAACATCTAAATCTGTGGGTAAACACGGGTGTCAGGGGAGAATTTGATGACAGCTACAGAAGCTCCTTTCAAACCTTCTTATGCTGAAACCCTCCTTTATGACGTTTTGAGAGTTGCGCAATAAACACGTTTTATCCTCTGCTCTCATCGCTGCTGGGGCCGTTGACGAACAGAGAAATTTTACGTAGACGTTCTACGTCTGAACACCTGCTCTATTTTTAATTCATTCTGAATTTTTATGACTCTTGCAACTTTTATGACTCTCTCGCCTCCCACGATCTCAACACTTCCCTCTCTCTTCCTTTCAACCACAGTAATGATGCTAAATGTATGAGAAGTAGAGTGTTACGTTAGCCGGAATCAAACCATCGCAGTCTATCACAGACCTAACTTGTGAACCAGGCGGTTGCATCCTTCTGTCTCATTAGAACACACACACACACACACACACACACACACACACACAGATGGTACAGTGCACAAATCCTTCTGTGTCATACACCAACAGACCAGGTTCCTAATTTCCACAGAAGACTCTCATATTAATCTCAACAGGGACATTTTCTCTACTCTTCTCTTTTCTCTTCTCTTTCGCTTTCCTTGTTCTTGCCCCTCCACCACGGTGGCCCGGTGATGAATATTTCCCCTCTGCAGTTGTGACTCACTTATTTCTGCTCGCGTCAGCTCCTGCTGTAATGAGAACAAGCGCTCAGAAAATTGAAGGACATTTGATTAATGACTTCTTGTTTAGTTCATAAACAGCAGATCAAGGGGTAGTGTTATTGATTGAGGCTGACTACAAATCTATATAATTTAATACCCCCTGAAAGTGCCATAATGTTTTAATTAAACTGTTAAAGAACTAATGTTATAATGTGCATGACGGACCAAGAATCATGTCATGTCGAACATATGCAAAACATGTAATTATGCTGATATCAATATACTGTAAGTGAGTAAGACACAGATAATATGTCAAGAAATATTAATGCAGGAAAACAGATATGATGTTGCAGCAAAATCCCAAATTTGGCAATCTGAAAGTTAAATGTATCCCTCATGCTGCCTCTGTGTCCTCCACCATACTCTATAATTCATTTCATCCTGACCAGACATGGGGTGAGACATGTAGAAGGAGCAGAAAGCTTCTCAATTCGGCATCTCTTGAACTCTCCGCGTTGCCCTCCACCTCCAACTCACACACCCATCATCTCCGCTTCACTTAGCATATTGTCATTTCAGCGAGTCATTGACTCCGCCGTAGAGGCTGCACCTGGGAGTCTCGATATGATGAAGCTCTTCCTAAAACCTGGCTGCAGGGCAGTCGATGGGATTTAACCAGGGCCCTAAATAGCTGGATCTGATGGGTCTCTTTTTTGCTGTAACCATGGAAACACCAGATAGTCCTCCTCATCTGGAGACAAACAGACAGATAGATATATACATACATACATAAAAGAGCAGCACGCCCCTTTTTCCTGCCGTGTAACAGTACCACGCTCTCTGAAGAGCACTATAAAAATAGCTCCAGGGATAACAAACAAGGGAAATGGACTTTTTCAACCGGCGCTCCAATTTCCGTACTGAACTAATTTTTTACTAAGTGGACTCCTGGTTGTGTTAAACAGAGAAAATGTTGAGCCAAACATCCCTGATTCACATAAACTGTGACTTCTAAGGAAAACTGGGATTCTGATAGTGAGTCTGAAAAGCAGCATCCATTATCTGTGAAGAGCCACTGAGATGCCAGATTTTGATACGCACTGTTGCAAGCCAGCCATTGGTCCTTCAGAAGGGACTCGTTTTATCTCCATCTATAAATGAGATCAGTGTTTATACAGTAGGAGTAAATGTCCTCCTTAGAGCACCACAAGACTCTCTTTTCTCAGTCACTTGGGACTGACTTTAAAATGTCATCCTCAAACCCTTAAGCACCTCTTCAATATTTTCAAATCTATAAAGGCTCAAATAAGAGAGTTATCACAGCAGTCCTCACTGCAGTTCCCCTCAGCCAGAGCATTTGAGCGTCTGTAACGATTTTATGGCCCTTAAAAATGCAGTTTTGTTTTGTTTGCCCCAAGCATTCAGCTGCAACAGTAGGCAGCTACCTGCTCGACACAAAATGGATTGAGCAGCTAACAAACCCAAAATTTCCAGGAATTGGCAGACAAACTCATTTGGGACTTGGCATTTGTTGTGGGCATGAGTCTAAATGAATGATATTATCGCTCCACGTCTTCTTAATATGTAATTAGGCCACTTTTTGCTTATGCTGAAGGTGCAACAGCAGCAGTCAGTATATTCGCAGCAATGATTATCCATGGATTGCTTACAGCTATCAAATGGCAAAGTAGCCTCGCCACAGAGAAAAAGAGCTAATAAGAGCTAATAATACCATTCTGGATGGTGTGTGTCGCTAATATTATTATTCAAAGGATCCATCTACATGCACCAATTACTGTATGTATTTTTATCATATTCTCGTGGGGACACACTGTACATTATTTGGTCTGTGCGTCTCCCAGCGGAGGAGCCAATCTCCTTGTGCTGAGAGCATTTAGTAGCGGCTGCAGGCTTCTCGGGAAACAGCATGGTGATTCAACCTCACAACAGAGAACTCAGCTGTGTTAGGCAGAGGCTAATACAGCTGCAAATGAAGCAGGGCAGGCAAGTGTTACGGCAGCAAAATGTCAAAGCAATTACTCTCAGCTCCATAAAAGATGGAAATGTGCAGGATTCTGTCGTGTTTGTGAGTCTCAGTCTTTGAGAGGAACCGAGATCCTCTTTATTTGGTCTCCATTTACCACCATGACATCTGACAACGTTACATGGCCAAAGGTGTGCGGACAGACACCCGCACATGTTTTGTTCACGTGGGATTCTTGTGATCTTATGTGAAGGCTTTCAACAACCTGCCAGCAAGGCTTCGTTCCCATTTTACTGATTTGCTCGTGAAAACATGACCTTTACACAACTTGCTTTACTGTAGATGTCCAAACAGCAAAGGGGACATCACATAGTCCCTCTCCTTAAGCTCAGAGCAAAGTCACCAAGGACTGAGCGGTAGTCACCACAAAGTTGGAGGCACAATGTCTTAAATATAGTTAGTTTGGTTGTAGTTACAAATTCAAAAGATGCAATATGAAAAAACTTTATCAGTTCCTCCGTTTGTTAAGGACATTGTTGTGCCAGAGAATGCGTAAAGAACAAATTACAGTACGCACAATTTACAAGTTACAAAGCACCCTAACAAGCAGCGCATTCCCTGGACATGGGTCAAACACTGAGTAAACCAAACCATAAATAAACAAACAGGCACAAAAAAATGTTACATTTTATTCTATAGTGATGTTGATATCAAATATAGCCTTCTTCTATGAAAATTTAGATTCTAAATTCTTGTTTTTAACTTTGTGAAGCATGTGCTTTAGCACCTCATGAAGGTCCTCTGCTTACGTTTCACAGCGTGAGCACAGGTCGATCATACACGATGACAGTGATAAAAACAATGTTTGACATGAGCCCTATTTAATGCAGACAATGTCAACATGGCGTAAAGACCCTGATACTGTATGTTAGTGCTGCGTATTCCCCAAATAATTTGGGAGGAATCCGAATTTCCACACTGCAGAAATTAAACTTTTGTACTTCTTGAAATATGAAAAATATTCAACTCTAAGTAGTTGAAATCTGTTTTTGTAGATTTGATTTCCAGTCTTGTAGATCAGTGATATATAACAGCACACTGGCCAATTGAGACCCCAACAAAGATACAGATTTTATTTTGTGGTTAGCAAAGGTATCACTTTTTGAGGAAAATGTAGTCAAGTAAAGGGAGAAGTTGCAAAAATGAGAAAGATCAGGTTTACTGTACATTTTCTTTGAAAAAAAAGGACTTTCACTTTGTTGAAGTCGACACCACTGAATTTTTAATCCTCAAATATTTGGCTCGAGGAGTCAGAGTCAGACGTTCAGATGCTGAACCAGCCTTGGATGGCTCAAGGGACATGAACATTCATTTCTTTGACGTAATAGAGAGAGATGGGGGGGATATTTATATCCCTGCACCAGACACTCAATTTATGAATCGTGCGTGCTCACTCTCTCTCTCACGCACAAGGGTGGTGATAAATAATCCATCTGCGATCATGGGCTTCTCGTGCTGGTGTTCAGCGGATGTCACGCATGCTCAGACGTTATGATTACCCCCTCCCTCTCTCTCTCTCTCTGTCTCTCTCTCTCTCTCTGTTATAGCCGAGGAGAATTGTGCGTGTAGGAGCTCGGAGGGATGGACGGGGAGCGGGTCATCACACACCGCACACCTCCCCCCCGCAGAGTGAACTGAGGTGACCGCAGGTGCTCGCGCTCGGAGCGGACCGAGGGCGTGACGCGGGCGCCCTTCAGGACGCCGTCCCCGAGGTCGGAGAGGAGGAGGAGAAGAGGAGCAAATGGCCCACGGGAGGTGATGGAGCGCCGGGGACGCTCGGTGAACGACTAAGGCTGACCGAGAGAGAAGTCCAACTCGGATCCGCTTGGATTTTGCGGGAAAGCAGGTGAGTTGAGTCGGATAAGAGATGTTTTTTTCCTCCACCGGTCGGGTGTAAATGAGCCACCTGGTTTGCTGATTGGGTCACGTTATGTAATAGCCCCCAGATTGAAGCAGGAGACCATCTGACGACTCCGCCGGCGCGCCGCTGTGCCATCTGCGGGCGCACGCAGAGCGCGCGTCTCTCCATTCAGGAATCTGTCATCCACGGGTCACGGCTCGGGCTGTCGGTGGAGACTACACCATCATGCATTAAAACAAGTCTCTCACGCCCCCGGGCGCAAAACTGCACATGGGTAGCAGAGATATGAGGAATCATGATGTAAAACCACTATTTCATTGAATCGCAGTGCGACAACACGTTCGGCACACGCCTCTCTTTGCCCTCCATGTGTGACTGTGCGTGTCCGTGTGTGTGTGTGTGTGTGTGTGTGTGTGTGTGTTTGTGTTTGTGTGCGCATAACCGAGGAACCCAGTTAACCTTGAGAACAACACGCAAACACACACCCACTCATTTAATCACAGGTTTACATAATAACATACAAAAACCCTTCAGCAGAGAGCAAAGACAGACAAATATTTATCTTCAAAGTAATAAAATAACCGAGGAACCCAGTTAACCTTGAGAACAACACGCAAACACACACCCACTCATTTAATCACAGGTTTACATAATAACATACAAAAACCCTTCAGCAGAGAGCAAAGACAGACAAATATTTATCTTCAAAGTAATAAAATGTACAACAGAGTAACTCTGTAATCTGTATATATAGCTATGACAGGAGCATAATGCTTTCAGTGTTCAATTATTAACAGAGCAGGAACACTTTTGATTAGGTGATTGGCCTGTTAATAGTCCACAGCAAAGATGTTGATTTTTTTTTAAAAAAAAAGCACATACGTCTTTAGAAATAAATTATATTGCCATAATAGATTAAGGTAGAGGATGGATACACACTGCATGTACAGTGTGCGGTTTAACCAAGATTTAACTGCTGCTGGTTGGCTGTTAACAGCTCACTTCAGGGTTTTGTAAGGTGTGAAACAAGCTTTTTGAGAGCAGCAGTATTGCTGAGCCCTGAACGATGAAATACATCAACCGAGGGGCGTCAGAGAGGAGCATCTGAGCTCGTTTCCTTTTGCTCTTTGTGGTGAGCTGCGGTTTCCATAGTTGTATCTACCCTTCATGAGAGGAAATGGCCGGATCTTCTCAAATGTCATCGGTGCAGACGCAGGCCATTCAGTGGGCTGAGAGGATCCCAGAGTCATAATTTCAAGTGCAGGGCAATTTTACAGGTTGGCGCTATTTTTGAGTAGGAGATCATTGAGAAGAAGCGGAGGAAAGAATAATGTACTTTCCTCAAAAGCCAAACAAACATATTTCCTATTTTAAAGTAAATGATTTATGAGCACTCTGCCCAGAGAGAAGCACACGCATCCTAAAACAGCCTCACAACATGAACCTCCCGGCTGTTGTAATTTGTAAGAAGATCATTCTGGCTGATTTGTAGGAACACATATCCGCCCCCCTCTTACTCCCCAGCCTACTCCTACCAAATCAAAAGGACTGCACCAGCAAGGGGGTGAGAAGGAGCAGCGACTTGCCAAAACTGCTGGCTCGTATGCTGAGCCTGCCGCAGTCACATATTTTATCAAAAAATTGAACTGCTCAGGAGAAAATGAATTTGATTGGCTGATGGGATATATTATCGTCGGACATGTTTGGGTAGAAGAGAAGATCTGTGTATTTCTGTCCGAGTTTGTGCCATAAAGGTGATATGTATCCCTCGTTTCTCTGGGAGTTATTTTTGTATTAATATGATAAAGAATCTGGGTTTTTCAGGTTTTAATCCTTTTGAAACCCAAGCAGAACTTGCTCTCCAGTAATTTCATCCATCAATTGCTTGATTTCCCATTGCTTGGCCTCTGCCATAGTGTGTAATAATATACATCATGGAGTAGACGTTATAAATTAGAGAGCAATCGTAGAGCACGAGCTTCCGCCAAGACAGGCTGCCCTCTTTCACAATATTGAAAAGGCCTTCAAAGAAAATCCCTCATCCACATTTTGATCTGGATCCCTCCGTAAATTCAATTTACTCCATAAATGGTTGCGCACGACTTTTTGAATTATCCAGTTCACGGACAGAAAAACAAATAAACACATGTAAAATCTGACCTCCTCGCTGAAGGTAAAAAAGTTACGTATTTGTCTGCTCTGTTCTGCTCTGTTCCTGTGAATTACAGCCAGACTGTCAGTCCTTCACTGTGGCCAAGTCTAAAATCTCATCAGATACATACGTAAAACCTTTAGTGACCCTTTGTGAGTATTATAACTGTCAGCATGTTAACATGATTTATTACTTAGCTCAAGTCACTGCAGTGCCTCAGTAGAGTTTCACAGATCCACTACAGCGCGGCTGCAGTCTCTAACTGACTAAATCACTAAGGTTGTGATTAAAGATGAAGGGAGCAGCTTTATGAATAAAGCAAGCGATTACTGTCTGACAGTCAGTTCATTCCGATCTATTTATTGCTTGCAAATTTTTCACTTCTGAGATAAAATATAGTATGAAAAAGGAGGTCTTTTCATCATCCTGATTATGTAGCCTAAATGTTGCTTTAACAATATTTTTTTTTAAATATGAGGTCAATTTTTCTTAACCGAGGCTACGCAGATGTGAACATTACATACTGTATGTGTTGGTGTGTGTTCAGTAACTTTCCTGTAGCATCATTTTGTGTTTGTGTTGTGTGTTATTGAAAGGTAAAACTAGAGTGTGGAAGTACTCCCCCATTCCCAGAGAACCCAATGGGCTGCCGAATGGTTTCAAAGCTGAAATCTAGCAGTGGCTATGGGCCGTATAGCACCTGCATGACCACATTGTTCTGTTGCAGAGAGCCATTACTTCATCAGCTATAAGTTAGTCATCCATGGAGCCTTGAAGGGAAAAGTGAAAGAGACAGTAAAAAGGCAGTCTGCTCGGGGATTGGATAGGATGCGTGATTGAAATGCTGGTAACTTCAAATTCCGACGTATCTAATATATTGAGAAATATCACAAGTCATGTGAACAGGGCCTTCGGATTTCTTATCTCCTCATCTTGACTGAGTAAGGGAATGGGGTGGGGGGGAAAGAGAGAGAGATGAGAGATAAATGAGGCACAAATTGCTTGCTTATGTAACTGTCATTGCCAACATCTCTAACCTCCTTGAAGGTCACAGTGGTCAGGTCTGATTGTTCAGATGGACAGAGTTTACGCATATTCACTGCCAAACACGGGGTGCCAGCTAATGCGAGTCGCTGCCATTATTGTCTGGGATATTAAAGGTATATGAGATATAATCCCAGAGGGAGGCCGCATGTGTATTTGCGATCTGTGTGTGAAAGATAAATATTGCATGTCGCTCTGAAAATGTCCTTTCTGTCCATCTTTTCTTGCAGGTGTCTTTCTTCATTGGGGGTTTAAAATGGAGTCCACTCACCTCCTGAGCAGCTCCAAGAAAAGAGTGAAGATCCACCCTCACACCGTCACAGCCAAATACGCCACGCACACCCCCTACTCCCCCCAACCGGGGGTCCACACGCACTTCCCCCAGCCTGGGGACGAAGGCTACGATGACGCCCCGTCTTTTGAGGACTTTGGCTCCTTCCTGGAGGAGACGTCAGACAGGAAGCAGCTGACAGAGGGCAGGAGGTGGCCTTTGACTCTGTTTGGCTCCAAAGACAAGGACGCGACCAGCAGACCTCAGGGTGCTGGGGGAGGAGATGGGAGTGAGGGGGGAGCGAGAGAAGGGAAGGGTTCCGGGAGGGGGGTAGGGGAGCAGCTAGCCAGTTTTGGGGAAGCGTCTGTGTCCGCGTCCCGGCTCACCTGGGTGGGGCTGGTCTGCGCGGCGCTCGCTCACGGCTGTTTGATCGTTCTGACCCGCTTGGCCTCTGAGCGCTTCAGCCTGGGCCCTCTGTTTCTGTTCCTGGTGCGGTCCATCATCCAGCTGCTCTCCGTGACTGTCCCTCTTCACAGGGGGGAGAACCCCTTTGGACCAGAGGGCTACCGCCTGCGTCTGCTCTGTTACGGCATCGCCTACTCTCTCTGCCTCTGTTGCGCCTACTCCTCCCTAACCTTTGTCTCTCTTGGCAACAGCATGACGACCTGGCGCCTCAGCACCACCGCACTCTCAGCGACCCTTGCCTTCCTGCTCCTGGAGGAGAGGTTGGGATTGGCCGACGGGATCACCATAGCCGTGGGACTGTGCGGTTTGGGGCTCATTTTACTCCCGACAGACGACGAAAGCAACTTGGACGCACCGACAGACCTGGTGGCGTTCTGGAGGGGTGCGTTTGGCTGGTCTCTCTCGGCTCTGGCCGGGCTGTGGATGGCTCTGGCGCTGGTTGGGTACCGTTCACTGAAGGAGAGGGTGGGAGTGGGCACGGCTTTGTTCACGGTGAGCTGGACGGGCTGCCTGCTCGCCCCGGCCTCCTTGGCCCTGCTCCAGGAAGGCTGGTCCTGGCCTACGAGCGCCTCAGCCTGGGGCCTCGTGCTCGGCCTGGTGGCCTGCTCGGTCGCAGCCTTTCTGGGGATGACGCACGCCCTCACCCGGCTCCACCCGGCTCTGGTCTCAGCTTCCCAGAGCCTGGAGGTACCTGTCGCCATGCTGCTGCATCTGGCCGTGCTGCCATTGGCTCCTTCTGCACCAGAGGTCGTCGGGAACGTGATGGTCATACTGAGCGTGGGTTGGCTGGTGGCAATGAAGCTGCTACCCTCTCGCGGGGGAGGGCGCCGCCAAAGGGAGGAGTATGAGGAGATTCTGGACTCACCCATTAAATAGATGTCTCTTCACACCTCCACTATCCCTTCCTCTCATTCCCTGTTTCATGAGATTGATTCTAGTGTACATAAGAGGATGCTAAATGTTGATGGGAACTCTATTTTGTATTGTCCTCTTTACTTTCAGGATAGTGCCACGATTGTATTGTCTGTTATAGTGACTATGTGATGTAATATTAAAATCTCTGGAACACAACACATTCCTGAAGCCACTTTTAATCAGTGTCTCGCCTCCTTAACACTGTGAGTCTGTACATTTTTATTCTTAGTTTATGTTGTTTTGTCATACACGGTTGCTGCTATATATGTCCTTGTACACTTGTACAATGACAATGAAAAGGTTCTTATTCTGATTCAGATATTCGTTACATTTCACATGAGTGTCCTGTAGTGTCAGTCAATTCTAGCAGCCAGCTGAGTATTAGCCAGGGATCGATGTCATCTTTTTGGCTGCTGGTCAAAGAGAGAGAAACAGAAGCTGGGGGTCAGGAGGAGAGAGCGGGACACACAATCAGAGCATGAGTCAGGTAGAGAGAGAGAGAGGATGATGGGGGAAGCGTTCAGATAAGAAAGAGTGATGGCAGATGAGGAAACGGAGATGAAAGAGAAGGAAGCCAAGGCAGCGTTGCAACTTGTCAGGCACTCTTCTTTTCCTTCCTGCTCTGTTTTCCTTATCATTATCCTTTCCTGTTTCTTCCTGTCTCTTTTTCCCACTTGAAAAATGAATGAAGCAACAAAAAGGGAGGAAATGACAGCTTGTCCATTCACTGAAATCCCCACATGCTTCACAAATGGAGACTGTACATCTGCTTTCCTTGCATATGTGACACCATGAACTGTGAACCGGGCAGTGATGTTACTACGGTCCTTGTTACTTCAGCGCAACGATCCTCTGCAGCTCGTTAGCTGTGAACTTCAAGAGGCAGGCCAGGAAGGTGCTCAGATCTTGCCTGTCAACTCTGCAGCTGCACATTTAAAAGAAAAGGAGCACACATACACATACTGTACACAAAGAAATTGGACCAAGTATGCACTCAAGGCCTGGTTTTAAGCTCTTCACCGAGCTATAAAGGATGGGAACAATTGCACTACAAGATACGTGTGCCTGCTAACCCACACTAACAATAGATGTTAGAGGAAAAGAGGCAGTTTTTACCTATTTCAAAGTTATGACAGGTCAAAATTTTTGATAAAAAAAAAAATCTATTTTATGAGATATGAGAGGTTGTGTTATACCTCAATAATTTGCTCCATCGCCACCAGGAACAACATCAAAATGTTGCTTCTAAGTTCCCCAATAATATGTAAAAATGGAGGTGTTAATGCTGTAGAACCTTAATATGTTTTCGATTTCCTCTCCCACAAAAGGGAATTCTATATTTGAAAATAAATGAATACATAAGATGATGTGGAACCAGTGACCGTCAAGGCTGTAAAATACATGGAAAGTAACTTCAGTCAAGACTGGCGACTGTGCTGTTTAAAATAATGAGGGATGCCCTGCAATGGAATGGCTCTGGCAGGGTTTCACCTATCATTAATATTAGGAGCAGTGCAAGTTGCAGCCTCTTGGCATTCAGACTCTTAAATCAGCTAATGAGAGGGCGAGGTCTGCCCAGAATTGCACACGATCTAAAAACTTGTACGCAGTTTCTCGCAGTTGTTGATAATTGCAGACATCACTTTACCTACTGAGGTTGAGGTGTAAAACGTGGCACAGGCTGGGACGGACACGGCCCATGCACTGAGTCAGACACATAAAAGTGTAGACATGTGCATGAGGACATTAGTGGCACAGCTCTGAAAAATGAGGTGATTACTGTGTGGGAGGAGGGAGGAAACCTTTCCATGAGACTGATTAGGTTATTTAATATGTTTTTTTATTCATTATCAACCCCCCAACATTTATGGTACATGTAAATTTATTGCAACCAGAAATAAACAAGTTTGCAATATTTTGAAATAAAAAAATGCCCTTTACAAGTAACATTAAAAAAAACTGAGTATGTGCAAAATCTGTGTTGAAGTCAACCTTTGGTTTCTCCTCAGAGTGATTCATGTGTCTCCTCTGTCCTTCCTCAGTGTTCCTGCCTGCTCTATCACTCTGCTCAGCTGCAGGTGCACCCTCCGCAGCTCTGTTGCTATGGCAACCAGAGCCTTCTCCAGTGTGGCCAAATCCAGCGGCGAACTCACTTCCTGCTCCTTCAGGACAGAAGACAACGGCTTCGAGCCCAAGCCAAACGCAGCCCCGAAACCTCCTGGCTGCTGTGTTGGCTGATGTCTCATTTTGCTGTCAGATGGCACCACTCTGTGGCCTTGACTCTCCTCTTGCCTCTTCAGCAGGGTATTCCCCTCATGGCTTCTGTGGAGGAGTTGCTGCAAGGTAGTGTTTAAGTTCCTCTCCCTCTCTGCTTCCTCCTCTCTGAGCTTTGCCATGTCTTGCTGCAGCCAGACCCTCGTCTCCTCCGCCTGCTCCCTGCACGCTGATTCCAGGCTGCGCAGACACTGCTGGCATGTCCCCTTAGCTAGTTTGTCCGCTTGGGTCCTGTGAGACACCATTCGTCCACAGCAATCACCCAGAGACTCTAGCAGCATGTTCTGCCTCATGTGGGAGTCCTCCAGAGCGATGAACAGCTTGTCCCAGCGGGAGAAATCTGCAGCCTGGCACGGTGTAGTTGGAGTTTCCTCTGACAACAAAGGGAAGCGTCAGTTATATTATTAAACTATATTAAACATAACCAAAACACTGTATTTCACTGTACAAATAAGGCACTCATACAATTCTACCAGCTTTTTTAGGGACTTAAATTTAGGCACAATGGAAGAAAAATTACAGCTGGAACAGGGAAACAAAATTAAAGTTTGGGGTAAATTCTGCTACTAGTGAATACTGATACCCATATTCTATCCAGTAATTATGGTGTATCATATCTCACAGTGGTTACACGTGTATAACCAAAGATGAAGGGATGAACGAACTTAATGCTGAAGGGTTTTTGATGAACGTATGTTATAACATTTCAGGGACACAGGGGTGCAATAAAGGAACCTCGAAGGGCTTCAAATCTTGGAAAAATGAGTGGTCTTGTAATGTTAAACGCTGGCCCGGTGCACTGACAATTTAACCAACCAGTGTGTGATTTATGACGCAATGTGTTGGTTTTTTTGTTCTCTAAAATTCCTTATTTCAACAAATTTAAGCAACAGTCCAGCTTTTTCTGGAGAAAACGAGGGATTTTAGAACATTGCTCCATTTGAACATGCTTTCAAGCTGAAGTTAAATTAATAAAACCTTGTATTTTCTCAGTTTTGATGCGATCGGAGAGCAGATGTGGTGAGACTTTTTCAAGCATAGCAGCAAAATAGAGCATCATCTGCATAGAAAAGTATCAGTGTTAACAGAGTGAGATTTTAGAATAGATAAACAGTAAATAAGAATAGACCCTCATACTGACACATTTACTTAACTAAATGAAACTAATAAACCATGTATTTTGATGTATATTTAATCAACACTCTTAAGAATTTTTATCGGTTTAATGAAATTAGGCGTAGCTGCAAAGGACAAATGCTTCACAAAGAGGCAACTGTTAAAACAAAACAGGGAACAAAAGAATGAAAAGACAAAAACTCACCATCCTGCTGGTCCTGAGAGATCTCATTATTATAGTTGTCTGCGTAGTTCCAATTGTAGTCAAACTCATTCACACATAAGGATGCAGCAACAAAGCCAAGCACACACAGCACACGGCAGATCCTGAACACGGGCATGATGACGCTCTTAGTGTGTTGATTTTTTTAAAAAATGAATGAAAAAACAAACAAACAAAACACACCGAATTGTCTGGTAACGTCAGGTGTGTTTGTCACCCAGTTTTACAGCGTGTCTGCGTGTGAGGCTATGCACACTGAACCAACTGTTGTTGGCGCTGAGTTTATAATGAGGGAAAAAGAAGGGATGTGAAGGAGGGTGGGACAAAAGTGAGGGGGCGCGCTGTGGTGGGTGGGTAAATAATGCTTCGGTGGAGGTGATTCGTCAAAAGACAAATTTAGTAGGAAATAGGGTCGTTATGGGGAAATAGAAGGAAGGTTACTGGGGTAGAGGGATAGCTGGGGGGAGAAGAAACAGATGGAGGGCAAGGGGGGAAGTCACAGGAGACTAGTGAAACAGGGAGTAATGGAGACCCACCAGAAAGAAAAACAGCTGGGAAGTGTGGATGTTTCAGTTGCGTGAAAGATATTCCTTTCAAGATTCTGAAACTTGTGAGAAATAACCATTTCCTGCACTGGTCCAACCACTAACTTATGGTGGTTAATAAAGGTAGAAAAGTTTAGAAACTGTAAGAATGCACAAACTGAGTCACTGTGTTTACAGGATGTTTGACATTGAAAACAATGCAAAAATTATCACTTGATGTTAAGTCAAAGTTTCATATTCTCACGTAATAGATTTGTTTCCTAACTTTAAAGAACTTCCCCTCTGTGACATGAAGTGAACACATTGTCTACCTGTAAGATAGCTGTTATATATACAGCCAAGGTCCAGTTGTTGTTGTTGCATTATTGCTATAAAATATACTAATACACATTTGTTTCATGTTTCACGAAATTATATTAATAAGATAAACAAATCCAAGTTGAAATTGTTTTCAAATTACGACAAAGTTTAGAGCCACATTGAAATTTCGTTTTTCCTTTTTTTTGAGAATAAAGTAATACATTTCTGAGAAACATACTCGTAATTTTACAAAAAGAAGTAATTTTATGAGAATAAAGTCAAAAATAAACAAAATTGTTCTCTAAATCTGTGTAGTTCTTTCTTGAGAATAAACTTTTGCAAATTCTTTTCAAAGCTCTGATACTGATGTTATGATGTGGTGCTGATGTGCCAAAAGTTTAAGAATTTCCCTATTTGTGAGACTTAAACTGAAGTAAAATTTCAATTCTCTACCACCCTCATTATGGAGCAGAGGATTGCTCTTCTGACATCTCTCCTCTGAAGTAACCCCCTAAAAGGTATATATTTCTTGTCATAAGATTTCAAAGTTTTCTGTTTTCTCGCTTATTCTCGTAAAATGATGACTTTATTCTCATGATGTTTGACTTTCTTCCTCATAATTTTCTTAGTTTTTTCATGTAAATTTCTGACTTTATTGTCATATTTCTTGTAAATTTACAATTTTTTTTTGTCTTCACTTTCTTTTTTGTCACAGAATTTACACAACATAGAGAAAGACACTTCACTAGTCTGAGCAATGAAAGAAGGAAAATGTATTAATGGGGAATATATACTGTACGTCTGTACAAAATGGAAAATATGTAAAATCCAAATTGATTTTGCCTTCTTAAAAATTAGCTTTCAGTTATCAATGACAACATGTGATTAGCCTTAAAAATATGTAATTTTAAGTCACTGCAAGAATTCCTTTAGCAGTTGCAAGACTGCAGAATTGTGGTTATTTTTTCAGCTTTTGGTTGGTTTGTCTTCCTGATAAAACATCCCCTGAGGAGCCTCCTGGCAGGGCCCAACGACCTTAGAGACGGAGGGCTCTGCTCAACAGGTGCTGGGGTTAAGCAGCAGACGTAGGATAGGTCACGGGCAAAGGAAGAGCCTTGACTCTCTGCAGACGTCCAGGCTGAGCTGCCAGTGCAGATGTCAGCATATCTGCCGATGAATCTGCATGTCTGGCATGCTTTAATAGTTGTGGAGGGACTAACTGAGGTGACAGATGACAGGTTTATCTCAGGAAAACAGAACCTGCAGGGGAAGAGATGGACAGAAGTATAGGAAAGAAAGGTAGACATGTTACAATGAAACGTGCACAAGGTCAGTGAAAAAAAAAAAAGGTATAATCTTTGTTTCCTTAAGGCAGCAAAAATACCCCAAGTGACAGCGTTTCCCTTTGCCAGCTCCATAAAATGCAACTGATTAGATAAAGATCCATTCAGGACTGCATGTGTGCATGTCAAAATCAGTTGGAGTTGCCTTTGTAACTCTCCACAGGTCATCGTTTAGGTCATCGTATGACTCCAACAAAGAGAAGCGACATTAATCAGCAGCCACCAGATGCTGTTTACCACCTCCGACCGGGCGCCACACCTACAATTGAGCTATCACACAAAACGCTCCCAGCCGGCACTGAGGGGGAAGACTGACGAGAGCTGAAGGATTAAAAAACATGACAGGGAGAGGAAGATGGAAAAGACAGAGAGAGAGAGATGAGATAGTGAAATAGAGCCTGATGTCTAGGTTGTCCTGACAAAACCAGAGATGTGAGGAGAAAAATAGGACAATGGGTGTAGTCAACAGAAATTACACTGACAAAAAGCAGCCACAGGACTTAACATAACACTAACAAGGTGAGGTCATTCACCACAGGCCCAATTCATTAGAACTGGGTGTGTTCTTGTTTTACCCCATATAGTATATGTAGGAAGGGGGGAGGGGGATTTAAGAATGTAGCTGATTTATAGAGATGCTGTTAACAGGGGTTTGATTATGTTATGGTTTAACGCTTGTAACCTCAGTGAGACACAGGAAGGACTGAAAAGTAACAGACATTTGAGCTAAACATAAACACAAAGAAAAAAATGTTTTCGACTCTGGCTGGTTGGAAGAGACTGCAAAAAGTAATTCAAATTGATTGCTTATGTATTTTGTAAGAGTTTTAAATTAGTATTTTGTAAACTTAATAAATGACTTAATTCTGTCAGACCCCGTTTCATTATTAGTGTCTGATTTTGTATTGTTTTGTCTGCGTTTTCTTTTACGTTGCTGCTGTTTCTAACCCAAGTGGGGTTTAACCACATAAGATCAGGTAACAGATTTTACCTTTCAGTACAAATATGGCCAGTCTGTGACCGTCAGGTAGACGAGAGGACAAAGCCAAATTTTATTAGGATCTCAAATTACTTTGCGTAAACCTACTCTTGTCAAAATAAGTTAACCTTCCGCATCCTTCCTGTATAACATGACCAGAGAGACTGAGGGAGCAGCTCTCTGTGCTGACAAAAGAAACAATCAAATATAAGATGGAAACTCAGCAGGCCAGGGATTTGTTGTATCAGCGTGGTGGGAGAACACTCATCAGCAGCCACAAACGGATTTAGGAAACGCTATTCTTGTTTTATGCTTAGTGATAGGAAAGTTACAGGAACAAAACACCATTAAATCTGTCTTTAAGTGCTGGTTTGGCCTCTAAAATGTGCATTCAAACAAGTCTATATGGCGCTACTGAACCAGTGCAAAACTTAAGTCAGAGTGCCAGCGTGGTTTTAAATCTTACAGAACTTCACCCAAACCTTTACAGGATTTTATGTGTGTAAACAACAGATTTGAATGAGGAAATAACAGAAACACCTCATCGGGAAAACAAAGACAAGATTCACGCTCGGTTTGCATATTTATTTCCACATCCTCACGACTTAAGTAAAACTCCAACTTTGCGCTGACATCAGCTTATTGCACGTGTGACTGAATTATGACTGCATATACACACAGCGTGCACACACACCTTTACGTATTGGGACAAAAGCGCAGAGCTTGGTGGGTAATTACATCAGTAGGGCCACTGCTACATTAATTTGTGTGTTTCCATCCAGGGTCCCCAGAGTGGACCCACACCACGGCAGGGCAGGGTCGCCCCGATAAAGAAAATGAGCAACATCTGGACATGGAAACTTCTCCCCATTTCACCTAGTGGGGGATTTTAAGGTGTAAAAGGGAGCGGAAACACCCATGTACGTATAAGAAAACATACCACGGCATTAAAGGTCCTGTTCAGCTCTGAGTTTTTTCACCTAACTGGACAGTAATTGACACAAGTCATATGGAAAATGACCTCAGCTGGTAGAAGCATGACTCAAGAGGTGACACACACACACACACATATATATATATATATATATATAAGACTGTCCTGCCAAACCTGCCTGAGCGGGATACACACGAGTCACTGACCGACCTGGACACAAATGTACACTTGAATGCACATTTTTACACCCAAAAAAAATATATGTACATATACTTGGCACAAAGCTTTGTTAGTTTTCTCATTTAGCTGATAATAAAAAAATGAAGATTTAGTTTCACAGACTGACAGCAGCCCACCCCCAATCAAGCCTTGTGGACATCTATTACAGGTACATGTAACAGTCATCATTTTAAACAATATGGTTAAAGGCTATAATTACTGTGGCCCTACACCACGTATACAACATAAGCACTTTTATAACCACGTTATCTTCTCTACGGGGCCAATAAAGTTCATGTAACGATTGTATCCCTTTCAGTATCGCATGCATTCTCTCCAGACACGTCCATCCCCAGGCGTGTGTTTTTGGTGTGGTGTCACACCTGACATCAGTCTTTACTGAACCGCATCCTGGCCGTCTGCTGATGACTCCTGCACATCTTCTCCATCAATGGCAGGCTGCTGTCTAGTTTCACTGACTGGTTGGGGCTCAACAGCCATGCCATCAGATGTCATGCCGTCACAAGCTACTTCTTCTGCCGTCTGAGACCTGTTTCCATCGAGCTCAGAAGGTGGGGAGGCCACCACGGTCAGACTGTTCCCACCATTAGTTGCAGCAGCTGCTGCTCTGTTGAGTGCTGAGACAGGATCTACTGGGTGACTGTCCGAGTTTAATATGGAGGCTTAAAAAAAATGAAGGTGTTGTTGTTATTGTTGTTATTGCGCTGATCAGGTGTGTTTCCAGGGGAACCTCTGGTTATTTTTTCAGGTTCAGTTGGTGGATTTATGGTCCATGAGTCCTGGTCGAACTCTGGAAGTTGGTGGACGACCATGGGCACAGGAGTGACTTGATTTAGCCCGACGGGCTCATTGGCTACGTGGTTGCTTGTTGATGGTTGATTAACTGCCGACTGCCAGTTATTGGAACAGAGGACTGCTGGAATACTGCAAAGAGAAACAAAATCAGAGCCATCCAAAATGATTTTGCCTTATGAAAGACTGTCTGTAGTCTTTAGGCATTTACATTGTGAAGCAGACATACACACCTGGCCAGACGTTTCTGAAGCTCCTGAGCATGTTGGTTGCACTGGTCAAAGTACCAGGCCTGAGCCTCCACGAAGTCAGTGAGGCTTCGCATGTGATTGGTCTGGAAATTAACAAGACATGTGAAGCATACATCAGACAGTTGACCTTAAAGAGTTTGCAGTTTGCAGACTCTTGACTCTTTTTTATTTCATAAAAGACAGAATTAGGTATTTTGCTCTGTACAATTATTACTGTTTTCACTTATATACATACGTGAGTGTTGCCGATTCCTTCTGCAACTCGCCTTGTCATTTCTGACTGACGATCGAACAAACTCTGACAGATTCTCAGCTCCATCTCTGCCTACACATACGCACAGAAAATAATCATTACCGTTTTGCTAATTTTACCCGACTTTAATTCCTTTCCCATAAACAAAATCTGTGATGTGCTTAATCTTGGTCCATAACATAATACGGATAAAAACAATTGTTGCCACTAACAAGACAATACTCAATCCTAGAAAATTGCATAACTGCTGGCAGCGCCAACATATTCTCCCTCCATTACAGCAGATCCTGTGTGCATGCAAAGATAAACATGAGCTCACCTGAGAGATTTCCTGAGCCCACATCTGATTGGATGAGAGAAACAGTAGATAAATAACTCAGTCAATGATCAGACAACAAGCTTAGCACATTAACGACATCACTGACCTTTAGCCATTTAACACGCAAGAAGCTGAACATGAAGGACATATGGGACAAGTAGTCGTCTTCCACCGGGTTTGCGTTCAGATTCTGACGAAGACAAAAAGAAGGTGGGTGGAATTAGAATTATAATCTAAGTAGTGTGGCATAGAAAAAAAAAAAAAAAAAAAAGACGAGTTTTTAGTTTGTTTTTCAATTGATCCAGACACAATATTGCATAAAAATTATATATAATAGAGAAGAACTCCTGGATTTTTAAACCCTATATGTCAGTCTTTTTGGTTCTAAAATATCATGCATCCATTTTCAAAATGATTCTAGTATTGAGTTTGGACTGTTTACCTGGAAAAGGCCTGTTATTGAAAGTGTCTGGTAACATGGAGTAGACACCTATGGTGAATCACCGGGGTAATTCCGTATAACTGAAAAACAAGGCATCGTAACTCACTCTGGCCTCTCGGTCAGCGTCATGGGCTTTCTTCAGTCTGTTATGAGCTATGTCCAAATCCAAGCGCTTATTCAACAACATCCTGCGCTCGTCCTATCAAAACACACACACAGTTTCACAGTTTTAAAAGTAAAACACCTCATGGACCTGAACATTACATCTATGGAGTGCATGTGTGTGCGTTACTTGTATGGCTCTGTACTCTGCCTCAGTGAAACTCCTCAGAGGGCTGAGAAAGTGGATGTTCGTGCTTTGGAAAAACTTCTTCTGTGCTTCGCCGAGCTGCTTCTGAGCCTCTCCACTCCTGAGCAGAGCTATTCCTGAAAACAAAACACACTGTCTAAATACACACGCACAACATTTCTCTTCGAAAGAAAAAAGGTGAATAACATAAATGTATATATACTGTATATTTTCCTGCTTTTTAATTATGCAAAGAAAAACTAACAACTTTATTGGCATGAGTACACTCACCATAGGGTGTGTTGGGCCCCATCTCCAGCCCAGCCTGGATCATTTGGTCTCCCAGTTCCTCATGTGCATGAGGTCGTGGCGGGACTCTCCAATCCAGGTGCTCATAAAGCCGGTCCTCTAGCCGTGCTCCTGTGCACCGGGGATCAGAGAGCTCAAGGTTCATGTTCAAAGATTGTCCTTTCTAAAAAGCCCCACTGAAAAAACCTTACAAAAACCTTCAGAAAAATGTCAAACATTGGTGTCAGGAGGATACTGCAATTTAATAGAACATTTCACGGTCATCACATTCTATTTACATATACTTAACCAGGCTACTTACCCACCTGCATATATTTATACTACCAGCACCACCAGTGAACTGTGACATTT
Organism: Mola mola; assembly: GCA_001698575.1. Lineage (NCBI taxonomy): Eukaryota > Metazoa > Chordata > Actinopteri > Tetraodontiformes > Molidae > Mola > Mola mola. The sequence continues at coordinate 3,228,003 of KV751360.1, forward strand.
TGTAAAATAACGTGAAACAGAAGATCGTTCACTATGGTTAGAGCATGTAATGTTAGTCGATACACAACTGATCTGTATAGATATTCTTGATGAATAAAACATAAGACATTATTATTTCAGGCAGCTGAGCGCCTCCTTATTTGATAGGTTACAGACCACAGCCACTCATAATTCCATTAGCTGAGGTAATTGGATTGACAGACGAGCGGCTGTGGTCAGAAAGTCAACTACTGAGCACAGAGTTGGAGGTTAGCTCACTGGGGATGCAGGCGCAAGGGTGCTGCAATTTGTTGGTCCCAAGTCTGGGACCACCCCCCCCATCCTCCTCGGCCAAATCAAATATAAGGTTCTTCTTTGCTGGGTTAAACAGGGGCCTTGTTTGACAGTGAGATAATACAGATGATCTGCCGTGGTTAGCTCAAACATGGGGCAGTCGAAGTGGAATCAAGGTTATTGAATCCAAAGAGGTAAAAGAATAACAAATCCGGTTGAACACATCAGTAATAGTCAAAGCAAAAGGCTGGGTCCTGGAGATTAAGAGACTTGTAGTCTTATCTGATCATTCACCGCCCACTTGTTGGTGTTAGTGCATGTCTACAAAACATTTAAGTGATGTCTAGCAGAGTACAATTTACTTAATGTAGCTTTCAGTATTTAAAAAGATATGAATCCTGAATGAAAGCACGGCTCCGCCAGTATCTTTATTTAAACGTCTTGGTTCTACATAAACACTGGTAGATAATTTCTCTATGTAAGTAAGTTCAGGAACTGTTAGAGGGAATTTGGTTTCTCTACAGGGATTTATTTTTCTGCCTTTTGTTAACTTGTTGGTCAAAACGTCCCAAATAAAGCAACTGAATTCGAGACATGACAACTTTATGGACATAAAAGTAGCCTCTCACCGGGGTTGGGCTGCAGTAAAACCTCCGTCTGGGAGATGATCTTGTCCGTCCAGGTCTTGGTGGCGTCTGCCCGGGTCAGGAGCTCCTCCAGCGCGGGGTCCAACTCTGTCTTGTCCGCCTGGCCAAGCGTCTCCCCCGTGTACTGAGGCAGAATTACACACACACACACACACACACACACACACACACACACACACATCAAGCTAGTTGGTTCAAATACACCTTACGCACTGTTACGTGAGTACGTGATTTCATTAACGTAACATGACTGACACTTTATATTGTAATACGGTCGCTATTGACGCAACGCTGCTAATCTAACGTTAATCACAGTGGCACGTATTTTTCCAGTGACGGTATTTACCTGAACAGCCCGGTTGATGAACTGTCCAGCATCCACAGCCAGCCGCGTTAACTCCATCTCACACGTCCGCCAACGTCGTGCGCTGTCCCCCCGGCGGGCCAACGGAGCCTCAGCGGTCCGGCAGAACGCAGCGGGCGTTGGCTATAGAGAGCATAATGGCTAACAACGGTGGGCCGTCTAGCACCGAGCTCGGAGAGCCAGATTACTGGTTGCTTGGTTGACGACGAAGACGAGCCGAGCGCTTCCCTGCGGAGAAGACGTAAACAACTGCGAGTGTCCTCCGAGAGGAAAAACACGGCCCTGTATCTGCCTGAATAAAAAACAAAGAAAATCATAAAACAAAAACGCAAAACACAATTAACGCTCCATTCGGGTCCAATTGTATTTTTTTAATTATTTATTTTTTCGTGTAAATATATACTGTATGTAGAGAAACAAGACACGTGACCCGGAAGTAAAATTAAATATATCAAAAGGCCGTTTTTTAATTGTGCATCTTTAAAACAAAAAGTAGAAACTTTATTTTTTCGTAATTTAATTCTAAAGGTTAAACTTTCTTATATTCTATTTTCTATAACTCGTAACATGAGGCTTTCTTTGTTTTAATTCTACCGATTATGGCTACACATACAGTAAAATATTTTGAAATGCTTGAAACATTTTAGTTTAGGCGTAATAAGTCCAAAATGTAGTAAATGTTTATTTTTTTAATCAACTGATTAAAATCATATTTTTTTTAGATGCACTGTATCAGTAGTTGTAATAACATGTGCGCAAATAGAACTATTACAGTAAAAGGAGAAAAAAATTAAAATGAAGTAGATGAAAAAAATAAACATTTAGTCAGATAGCTTGCTCTTTACCTGATCTCTTTTTCTGCAACTCAACACTGTTTTCTTGCTGTTTTTGCAGAATACGCTCAGCCACAGTCCTGCAAAGATAATCCTGCCAGGCTCAATAGTCTAAAAACAAGCGTTGGTCGGGAAATGCCCTCTTGATTCGAAACACATATTCAAGGCCTCTATCAAAAAGCGAGCGGTAGAAGCAGCCATGCGTTGACAAAAATGAGAAAAGTGATGATGAAAAAGACTGTGAACTTTTGAATGTCTGAACTCATGACTGGACAACGGAAACCTTGCTCACTTCAAGAAATTCCACATCACTATGCTACCGCCACCCTCGGCCAGACTTCTTTAGGCCCTAATGCTACAAGCTCTTTGCTCTAATTGGTGCTCTTACAGGAGAGGTGAGCTGATTGGACTATTGGGAACGTGCAAGAGGACACAAACACACATAGGATTAAAACAATCTGAGAGAGAATCAAAGGAGGGTTAAGAGATTAGAGGACACACTTGTCACACACATTTACTTACAAAACCAAAGCTGCAAAACATCCTTTTATTGCAAGACATTAACAAAAATATTCTTTGTTTCCAGAAAACAGGGAACTAAACAATGACACAGGTGCTATAGCAAAGCAATCTGAAGATGTTTTCATTAAAGAATCGTGAGCGTAATTTTTTTTTTTGTTGTTGTTGTACAAACATTTGTTTGGACAGACATCAGAGCACTTAAAGTTATCTTGTGTTTATATTTTTTCACAGTAAACAATATTTTTCTGCAGCTTGACTTTGTGTTTTACAGGTAGGGCCCCCAGCCCAGGTACATCTGACAGAGCAAGTTGTCATCTGTGGCTTCCTGTATGAGGTAGTGGACGTGTCCCTCTATAGACAACGGCAGACCCATCACTTTGTTCCGGCTCTTT
>KV751360.1:3231497-3248017 GCA_001698575.1 Mola mola
TTCTGAGTCAAAATTTTAGGATCCTGAAGCATTTAAGTGTGTTTACCTCATAAGTGGTTCTCTCTGGTCTCTCATCAGTCTCAGAGTGACCTCACAGGCCTGTCTGAAGAGACCCTCGGTGCCCATGGGCCCCATGGCGTGGACCATGTTCTGGGTCAGACGGAAGGGAACCACCTCAGGAACGTCAAATGTCTCCCCCTAGTGGAGAGCGTAAGGAAGTGCGCAATAGTAGGTTTAAAAAAAAGAGAGAAAGAACATAAAAACATTAAATAAAAAAAAAACTCCCTTCATGCTATTGAACAACTAACACAGCTTGAGATAGGAAAGAACCTTGTTGAAGAGGCAATTGAAGTCAACATGAACACATTCCCCAGTGAGAGAGTCAAAGAGGATGTTTTCTCCGTGGCGATCTCCCAGACCCAGGATGTAGCCCACCATGGACATTACAGCAGTAGAACGGCAGTACGCAGAGCGACTGCTGTACCTAAAAAGACAGTGACAATCTCTTTTGAATTTAACCCCATCCTGAACTTGAACTGGACCTTTTCAAATTATTACGAAGTTCTAGAACCCTACAAAAAAAAATTAAAAAATGTGGGATCAGGGAAAGTCCGGAGGAACCACTCATGGAAAACAGGTATGTGTTGGGCACAAAGCACCTCTTTGTGGATACGTAGCTTCTCTTCAAATGGCGCTGTCTTTGGTAGAATAAGCTTCCTGAGATCTTTGCCCGACATGTAGATACCTTGAAAACACATACAAATACAACCAAATGTAATCATCTCACCAACACTGTTTGAGACGACACATCTACGGCCTCCTGTAGGGAGATACCTCGCTCTTTATAAAGTTTGGTGAGAATGTGTCGAAGTCCGGCGGTGTTGTTGACCCATTCGATGATGCCGCACTCCTCGTTGAGGGGAATCACAGCATAGGTGCAGATATGTAGCTCCCTCCTCCTTGACTCAGCATCTTTACGGAGGCACTACACACACAGCAAAGAAAACATGTCCACACACTCGCACTGAAGAAGACTTTCGGATGAGAGGTGAAACGTCTCCAAAACCAAAAAGAAGTCCAGATGCTTTCCTAAAGCACTTAAGACTACCTCATCCTCGATGACTGAGAACCTACAGTGACATTAGAACTCCTGCTTTATGAGGTGTAATTAAAGAATCTTATGGAGACTTAAAGAATGGAACGAAAAAGGTTTTTAAAAAATGTGAGGAAGGTTACAAACCAGCTTCTTCTTTAAATCATTAGATGATACGATCATTTTATTTACTATTTTTTCCCTTTTTTTGTAAAGCTAAATGACTTATTTTCCCTCATTGGGGGAAATATGTGCCTGTATGAACATGTATATATTTCAAGCAAACCTCCAATACATACATTTTTCCCCAAAGATGGTTTCTCTCATTTTACTTACTTCTTACACACTGATGTATGTTCACCTGTTAGTTTTAGTGATCAGCCTGGTTTAAAATAGTTATCTATTGCTTTAAAAAGCAGGTGAAATGTCATGACTGACAGCTAAGCTTTGCACGCAGCTGGGAGCAGGGGGAGATGCATTGTCCATCTTTATTTATGTTAAAAGCATACACGGTGAAAAAAAGTTACTTTTTTCTTTTCGTTACACTTAGACGATAATATAAAACATACCAAAATTAAGTTATTTAAGAAGTATTGTTTACTCCATTATGGCGCTCTTTCCCATTATTGGAAAAGATATTAGTTTAGCTTGTGGATAAATTACCATTTATTATACACTGTACTATGAAATATTAGGATACAATATACATTTTTTTTATACAGCCGGGAGAGATTTTCAGTGTTGTAATCAATGAATGAATGAATGAAAGCTTTTTTGTTTTTTTTTCCCTGAAATATCACACACCTTGTTAATGAGGCAGTTGAACTCCATGAGTCTGCAGTCCTTCCTCAGGTCATCTTTAGGTTTACACATCATGGTGTAGCTACGCCCATCTGAACCCTTCAGACTTATCTTTTTAGGTTTCTGTAAGGAGGCCAAGATCTCCACCTACACACACACACACACATACAGGTTAGGTGTAAATGTAAATACACCACCTCAAGATTATTATTATTATTTTTTTATTTTAAGATCACATTGTTGCAAGACTGCTCTTTGCCTGAAAATTATCAGCGAGATAAAATGATAACACACGTCCCAGCATCTTCCAGGCCAAACACACTGAAGACTAGAATCAACCCCTCTCTCCCCTTTTTCTTACAGTGTTCTCAAAGCCATTCAGGTAAGCCCAGTGTCCAGGGAAGGCGTCGTGCTCTGTGTTTGCCCCGCCAGTAGAGGGCAGTGTAGGGATGAGGACAGACTGCAGCGGGATGAGGATCTGGCTGAAGGTGGGCTCCTCCACCAGGCGCTTCAGCTGCTTGAAGTGAACACTCATGCTGAGGGTGCTGCAGTTCCCGTCCACCTGAAAAACACATTCAAACACACAAATCTTCATTTTCATGCGCTGGTGGTCCTGAAGGCTATCAATACATTTTTACTATTGTGATTTAATCTTGTGGACCAATAAAACGTGCCGATCCGGAATCACTGGTAGAATTGCTAATGATCTTTTGAATTATTTAAACAGCAACATTTTTATGTAAAGGTTCCACACTCTAAACATGCACTTATAAAAATAACAGAGCCTTAAAATGAAGTAAATGCAGAAATACAGAAACCAGTTTAAAACTGAATATTTTATGATAAAGATACGTTTATATACGGAAATCCATATTGACAATAATTATAGTTACCATCTTTTTAAGAACTGCACTTTAGATAACATCCATATGGGTAAAACGACAGTTTGAAGTTGTAAATTCTACCACTTTATCTAATATATCCTGTGTGTGTGTGTGTGTGTGTGTGTACCGGCTTGTTGCAGAGCTCCAGCAGCTTGTCAGTCAGACGGTTCGCGTCCCCAATGAATTTCTCCAGAGACTGTTTGAGACTGATGGCTTTCTTAAGAATCTGATTACAGCGGTTCATCCTCATAGGGTAAGAAGACTGCATGAGCCATAAATAAAAAACAAAAATGCAACTTAGTGTTCCTGTGAGCTCATGCGAGTGCTAAAACATCTGGCTAATCAATCACACAGGATACAGTTGTAAGGATTCAGGAGCGAAAGAGGGAAATGAGGGGATGATGATAAGATTCAGCAGACGAGGCCATGATTGACAATCATGGTGAGAGACAAGCACCTTGGAGACAGCAGTCATCAGCCACATGGCCTGTTGTGGGTACGCCAGGAAGACTTTGGCCACGATGGTCACGAGGACGGTGAAGACGTCGTCGCCGGAGTGACACACCCTGGAGATGAGCTGGGAGAAGGCGGTCAAGAACTGGTACGGTGCCAGGCTGGCACAGTGCTCGCTCACCACCGTGTTGATTTTGCCCAGCTCCTGCCGCATCTGTCTGTCCGCTCGCCCCGCTGCAGCGGAAAAATATAGCGACTGTAACTGTGCGTGCCAACTGCTTGCGATTCGGCCACTGGAAGTCTCTCAATGGGTCTTTATTTCGCGCTCACCTTTCTCACACTCACACACTTTGGCTCCAAAATCCAGCCAGAGAGACAGCATGCGAGGCATGGCCTGGTAGATGTACTGGTTTCCAAACTGCAAAGCTCTAAGAGGGAAGCAGCCCGAATGAAATGGTTTGTGACAAACCTAATGAATCTGTGGAGGAGTTGAGTTAGTTGTAGAAGCATTTTCTGAGCCTCATGAGAACCACTTACTTTCCGAAAAATAAGACAATGTATCGGATGAGGTTCCCCTGTTTCTCCAGCTTGTTGTCAGTCACCATGGGCATGACTTTGTCGTAGTACTTGGCCAGGTAGAAGTTTCCATCCTCCCACTCAGGCAGAAGGTTGGTCACATCCTAAACATACGCAACACACCATGCAACATTTCTTTGGTTTCTTCTTGGTTTGAATAATCTGACATTTCCTTTCGTGTCTAATCTATAAAATGTCAGATAATTATGAAAATTCCCCAATGCCGCACACCCAAAGAAATTTCATTTATTCTCACGTGAGACAAACTCTCACAGTTTAAAGCTGATATAGGGACAATTTGTTGTCTTTGCTAGAATAAGGAGAGTCAAATTGTTATAATCAAGACAATTGCATTTATTTTTATCTCAAAATCAGGGTTAGCTTAAGTAGGGATCTGAGTAGTTGTTTATACTTGCATTATTGCCTCTTTAAGCATAAAAAAAACAAAAATCAAACAAAGTAAAATAGCATTCATTTCCCCGCAGAGTGTTTTATTCCCCCTGTAAAAAAAAAAAAAAAAAATCAAAGATGTTACCCTGTATGCCTTCATGATGGCGTTGGACTCGAAGTTGGCCGTCTCCTCCATGAAGCGCCCCACCAGCAGCATGGCCTTGCCTTTGGTCTGCAGGCTGCGAGGGTCCGTCAGTGACTCGTCGTTGGGGAAACACTGAGCCACGCCTTTCTGAAGCACGATCAGGGCCTGGTGAACATCGCCCTGATGACGCACCAACACGGAAGGTTTAATAGTCTTGTTTTGTGTGAAAATCATTTTCTGCTTAACAAAAAAAACAAGTGAATTGCGAACGGGAAAGTGCACAGTGAAAGAGTTTCCAATACCAGTCACAGAACACTAGTATGTATATTTATCAGCGTTTTAGTAGCAATGCAGATGCAACACATTTTTACACACAAGCTACTGATGGCTTTTACCTTTGACCCGAGCCACTTGGCCTTTTCGGTGACCAGCTCGGCAAGGTGTGTGTTCTCTGCATTCAGCAGTGCATTGAAGGCGGTCTGATGGTGTCCTGCCTTCCTGGCCACCCGGGCACTCTGCAGCCAGCACTCCCCTACCAGCTCCTTGCTCGTGGGCCTACAGGCAAACATGAGCGTGTTACGTTATTCTCTATTTCATCTTAAGACTCAATAACAGGGAGATGATTGTTACGCTATGAACTGTTAATTAAAGGAAGTGTTATTATCTGCTGCACGCACACTTAGATAGTTTGCACTACACCCGCTGCTCATCTGCCACAAACCAGTTAGAGCCGGTCTGGCTACACATAGTTGAAGAGCACTGATAACAATCAGGGAAGAGCTCCTCCTCTGCGTAGGAGGAGCCTAGAAGGTACAAATGGATGCGAAACCTGGATATCGGCCCTTTTCTTCTACTCCACCCTTAAGGTAGTGGGACAGAGGGCTCAGCGCTGACTCTGTATCTACTCTCTTCGTGAAATAAACAAAGGCAATTGGATTCGAAAAGTTGAAGAGTGCTTTATCAACCTTTCCAATAAGATATAACGATCCTGGGCAGAAGGAGAGGAAAACTATAATTCCTCATTTTCAACAAATGTGACTTTTCGAGATGGCTTTTGTTCAGCATATATGCTGTAACACATAGCAGGAATATACAAACTACCAGTGGATGATCAAAGTTTCTGCAATATAGCAACAGTACTTATATATTCACCTTGATTGAATGTGAATTTAAAGCAAATGCAAGTTGTCATGTTCACTTACTATCATATTAAAATGCAGCTCCCAAGCTAGGATGTGTCATTATGTTAAATGCCTGTGTACTCAACTCACAGTGGCTCCTTTTCCTCGCATCTCAAGTGGGAAGGTGGACTGAGACACAAACAGAGGAGCCGAGGACGTACAAACAGACACGAGTAGAGGCGTTTCTCCTTACTGTGTTCCCAGACTCAACAGGGCACGGCGGAGGGCCAGGATTGGCTCCTTGGCCCTGAAGGAATTCTGGGTCATCTCCAGTCGATCTGACCAATGAGTCGGTAGCTGGCTGAGGCTGGGGGCGGGGCTCCCCCTCTGGTTCTGCAGCTCGGTGAAAGTGTGTTCCAACTCACTGAGCATGTGCAACCTAATCACACCAGCACAAACAGATTTTTTGGATTCATTGCGACTCCTCACCAGGAATCAACTGTGGATGGATTCTCAGAATACAGACACAGACCTGACGATGTATTCATATCCTCTCTGGTAGGTTCCACACTCGTAACTGGCTGCAGAAAGAGGGATCACCTGCTCTTTCCTCGCCAGCTTCAGCTTCTTGTAGAACGTCTCGGCATCCTGCTTCTTGGCTGACAGCAGTAACTGGCCGAGTCGCACGCCCCAGGTACTGGACTGACGGTCTGCGGACGCAACATGAAAACTCTGCAGCATCACACCAGCAATAGTCCAACATGTTGTAGCTTTATAGGATCACCCGTGCATTTAACTACCTGAGCTCAAATAATCCTCCAGCACGTCCCATTGTCCGAGCTTCCAGGCTGCCTCCACTCTGTAGGTGTTCAGCTCAGACTTCCAGTGATGCCTAAAGCGGACCATAACGGACTCACGTGTTAGCTGCAGCAAGTATAAAATACCACATTCTATCCAATAAGAAAACCATTGAGAGTCACAAGAATAACATGAATTTAAAAAAGATGGATTTCCTCTCCACCTACAGTGAATTTACCTTAAAAAGCACATTTAGTTTAGGGTTTGTGTTTGCATTTATCTCACTTGTTGGCCAGCACTCCATTGACCTGAGTGATGACTGTTGACAGCTGTCCCAGGCCGAGCATAGAGGTCATCACCCCATGATAGTGTCCAATCTACACCAAAAGGGACAATGATGACACAGAGGACAAATTACAGAAAGACACAACAGCTGAGCTGACCGCAGAGTCATCTTTTATTCTAATATAATCAATAACATAGTCAGAAAAACAGGCCTCTCTCATTGCAAGATTGCAATGAGATGCAATGCTGATGACATGCAGCATATTTAACGAGAGACACAGATGCACAGTTTAGTCCAGCGATTCCCAACAAGGGCTACTAATTATTTCATAACTTGATTGAAAAGTACATCTTCATACTGAGCACGCTACAACAATACCCTTAGGGGTCCTGAGTGCAATTCAGAGAGTGTGAAAACAAGTCAGTCAGAGAGCAGAGGAGATGAAATGTCAGTTATGGGTAAGAGATAATCGACTGAAAGAGATCAATAAATGTAACGGATGAATTAAAAAAAAATTAAAAGCTTTATTCACTCCATGTTGCAGTAGTATGCAACAGCATAAAAATACTGTGACATATCCACTTTTATGCGATGAATAGTTAAATAAAATATGCTTTTCAAAATAACACGAGGTGACCTTTGCCAAAAAGGGGAGATAAATCAAGAGGACTGGTGGCTGCACTGAAGTGTTGGGAACCACTGCTATAGACCATCAATATTATAGTCCATTACTTGCATATTGCAGCCTTGAGTACATTTAAAATACACCCAAGTCACCTACAAGGAATTTCGTTGTTGACTTTAAAAAATTATTTAAGAATTTGTTTTTTTTTTTCCCAAATAAATTTTTGTATGTTTGTGTTGACGCACCTGGTCTGACTCCAGCTGTATGGCCCGGTCGTAGCAGGCGGTTGCGTCTCGGAGGAGGCCGATGCTCTCGTGCTCCAGTATCTGTTCCCGTAACGACGGCTCCTCTCTCCTCAGGGCATTGACCCCCCTCACTCCATCAGGCTCGTGCATCGCAGCATACAGTGTCTGCAACAGCCAATCAGGGGGACAACTGCAACTTACCCTTAACAATGGCCGGCCTATAATGTAATATTATCCTTTAACAGCTTTTAAGGGGCATTGAGGTGACTTTTTCAGATAATTTCTTCTGTCTAGTAAGACATCAACATATATTGGTAACATTTTACTAAGCAAAAAATACTGTCCAGGGGAGGTCCCTGGCAACTTGGTTTTAGCTTTTATCTAAAAGCAAATGAAGTCAGTGCAGATTTAATCAAAACGTCCCATGATAACTCGTCTGACCTGCAGGAAGGTGAGATGGTCCTGGATGTTCACTTTGTTTTCTAAGATGTACGCTTCAAAGTGCATGAGGGCACGAGTGTACGCTTTGGATCGCAGGGAGGCCTTGGCCAGAACGTCCTGCGGAATCCCCTTCAGGAAGGCCACCACGCGCTGATAGTCCCCGCTCTCTGCAATAGAACATTCTGGTTTTTCACTTCAAGCATTTGTTAATCATGCAGGTCAGTGTCTGAATTGGCTTTTTAAAAAGTCTCAGATCTCTAAAAATAATACAGCAAAACTGAAGAAGTGTTTTTTTGCCACTAACCATTGTCTTTGGGTTTGGAGTAGAGGATGTGGCGGCTCCACTGCGTCAGGTGGGACAACATGCTGAACACAGTCTGAGTGCTGAGCTGTGAGAGGCTGGACGCCGTCTCCTGACACCCTCCACTTCCTCGTCCATCACCCTCTGTCAGCACGGCCAGCATCTCCTCTGTTACCTGGTGCAGGTACACTGTTGTTATTACATAAAACATGAACACCTGCATTAACGTAGTGAGTGAGTGAGTGAGTGAGTGAGTGGTTGTGAGCTCTCACCTCCTGCTGCTCGGCGGGGGTGCAGCCCAGCAACATGTAGAGCAGAATATGAGGCAGCAGGTAGATGGTGACCTTGTAGTCATGCTTGATGATGAAACTGCAGCAGGTGAACACTCTGCTGGCCAGCTCATGTCTCACCTAAAACATATCAAATGAGTTCCTGAAATGCCTGACATTAAGTTTATTTAGTCCTACAGACAGAAGATGCACTTTTTACATTCCTCAGAAAAACTGTGAGATAGACAACAAAACACACAATTTTACATTGAGTGCTTCTTTATTCTGCCCTTCTGAGCCAACACATGGACAGTGTCACTCTGTCTTTGCAGCCCACATTGTGATCAGAGATTGGATTTCATGTATGACAGACTTCATTTCAACAGTCAGTTCTTTTTTCTCTCGAGTTTTTGAGTGATCTGTTCGCCAACAATAAACCAGATTCTCTCAAATTCCACTCTGATATGGAAAATGGCATAATCTTCATTACACACATGCGTTTGTAAACTTAAAGTTCACCAGAAATGAAAGACTAATTTTAAACCATTTAGATCACATCTACACTCATACTGTTGCCTATCGAACGATACACGCCAAAAAAACCCCCAAAAAACCCCACAATTATTTGTATTTTTATATTAAAATCAAATATCATTTTCTTCCAGTAAAACCACATGTCACAGAAATTACATCACCACATACTAACCAATTTCAACCAATAATGTCATGGCATTCAGCTGTCAATCCATCTTCAACATTTAGTGGAGTTCAGCAGAGCTTAGCAGAGCTACGACTCAACGTTATGCTGTGCCTTCTATCTTGTGATTGGTTCTTTCCCGTTTTAGTAGGAAATACATCACAACATGGCAGTTAGATACTCTCCAATGTGCATTTCAGGTGTACTTTAAAATGTCCACTGTGAAAAACATCTCTGCAGAAAGCAAGTATCAATGCTAGAATGTGCCTAAACTTCTAAAAGGATCTTACAAAGTGGAAACGATGAATATACTATCTAATACATAGTAATAACAACAACAACATGATTAATAACGAACCTTGCTGATGAGGTATCTGGCCCACGTGGCTGACCAATCAGAGAATTTACTGCCTCTCTTACTCAGGTATACTGGCTTCTTCAGTTTAGACCAGTTAACCTCCTTCTGACTGCTCTTATACCTGAACATAGAGAGGGAGGAAGGAGGAGATGAAAGAGGGCAAAGAAGAATCACGCTTCTGCTGGATTGTGTGCGAAAGGATCAGCCTCCTGCAAGTCTACCAGTTTAAACCTGATCACCTGCTGCTGAGGTGCGGTTCCAGTATTTCTTGAATCTGCTCCGGGAACCTCCTCCACAGACGGCGGCCTGGCGAGTCAGTTCGACCCTCACGACACTCAAAGATGGACAAAAGCTCCTGCGGTGCAACACAAACTCATACTGCAGATGCGAACCGGAGAGAGAAGACTCACAGTATCAAGTGAGAGTGCAGCACACGTGCATACCTGTATTGCGTACGCAGCAGAGTCCTGCGCTCTCACGTCATCGGCGTAAGCCAGGAATACTCTGGTCATCTCGGTCAGCAGGTCGTAGGCAAAGTTCAGATCATCAACCCCACTCTGTTCAAGAAAAATATCCTCAATCTAACCAACAGATGCTTGCCTCTGTAAGAAGAACCTAAAGTATCCTCATATACACACACACACTATAGCTCTCCTTTATTAAGCTATCAATGTAAACAGGAAACCAATGATCAAATATTTCTGTTAATCTGTTAATTTTTTTTTTAGTTAGCATCTGAGGGAAGTAGTACAGAAGAGGCATGTAAAAATATTGAGAAATGACTAAACATAAATTGTAAATGCCATAGTTACGCAAGTACTGTATATATATGACGGGACTGATTTTTCTTACCACAAAGGTGTTGCGGTCGCCTTTGGTGTGTGTGTGCGACAGGTCCAAGCGCCCAGGGTCCACGGCGCCTAGCTCCCCCAGACACTCCCCACAGAGGAGTCTGGCCTCGGGGGACGAGTCCTGACATCCCTTCAGCAGCACTGACACCAGGTTGGAGATGACTGGCTCCACCGCCTCACTCGCGCACACCTGCCGCAGCAGCCACGCCTGCAGGCCACAGCACAAATAGAAATGGTCATGGTACAAAAATAAAGTCATTTTCCAAACATCCAAGTTTGAGCCAGTGCTTCCCTGTGTGTGCACGTTACCTGCTTGCTGTGCATCATGTCCCTCAGGCTGGTCAGTGCGTGAACCCTGACGTCAACGTTTTCATGTTGAACCGCCCTCATGGACAACTGCAGCGCTGCAGCCAGGTCGCTGCTGCTGGCCGTCAGCTGTTCAATGTAGTAGTCCAATTATAGTCCAATATAGTATTTTACCACTTAGTGTATCAGTTTTTTTCTTTACCAACAACCAGGCAGCGGAGCTATTGGGTTCTTGCCCATACACCCGAATCGCTGGCTTCCATTAAAATGCACTGCAAATTTTTATCAATTTTTCTGAAAACGATGAAATATTAGGACCACATCAAAAAAAAAAAAAAAAATCAGAGACTTTGAAAATAAAGTCATACCTTGTATGAGAACAGAGTCATAATTGTATGACAAAGCCAAAATATTATGAGATAAAAGTTTTATGACCTATAATGCAGCCCACCACCAGAGGGCGATTCAGACGCTTTACCTTAATTTAAAGGGGGCTCTCATTTCGTGCAGGTTTAGATACACTAAATGTATCTGCACTGACCTTCTTGTAGTCCTGCAGAACAGTGTGGATGTCTCTCAGCTCAGGGTGGTCAGGCAGAAAGTAAATCTCATGCAGGTAGTCCTTCACTTCTTCCCTGCAGAGAATCAACTGACTTAGATCAACGCAATGGTGCAGGTCTTTCTTTATCAACAATCGAGGTTTTCTGGCATTTATTTAACAGTCAGAGTATTATTTTTGAGATTGCTTTGAGCAAGAAAAAATGGAAGTTTGATTGTTTCAGCACTTTACGGGTTTCATGTAAAACTTTTAAGACAAGTCGGGTTCGGTCAATTTTAAATTTGTTTGTGTGTGTTACCTTACCTGTTGTCCAGGATCAGGAAGTGGATAATAGCTGCGGTCTCTTTTGGCTGCAGTGGGACCAGGGGGAGAAGGGCCACGATGACATGACTGAGGAGAGGGCCGAGGTGTGCCGGCTCCACGCTCCTTACAAAACACTCCCATGTCCTGTCCACAGAGGAAGGAGGAATTAACAGGGTTAGACACCCTGGTTTGAGCTAGTCACACATATTTTATCAAATTGTAATCAAACGGTAAACAAGTCTGTTGTAAAGAAGGGTAATTAATTACATTTAAATGTGGCTGGCATTAATAACAAACATCTTCAATAAATTAATAAGAGTAGGAGTGGGCGATACATCGAATATACTCGACACACTCGTGGGTTGTTTCAGGTGAAATACAGTAAATAATTATATCGAGACCATCAAGCACAAATTGCAACATGAATGTTTCAAGCCGTCGGCACGAAATTCACTTTGGAGTTTTGCTTCTTTCATTCACTCCTGATGCGCTCTCACAGCAGACAGCTCCCCCGCCCATCCAGAAAGCTCCTGGGCACATGCGTGTTTTTGTGTCAGGATGAGCGGAGGGAGGAGAGCCTGAGAGTGTGCAAAAAGTGAGGAGCCTGGGCCAGTTTTCAGTGTTTAGCAACGAGTCCTGCTCTGGCTCGACAACCTGTGGTCAAGTCCAGGACATTTGGTTATAATAGATTATATGTAAATTATGTATGATAACAGGCTGTGAGAATTATGTTGTCAGTGGCTTCGCCGCTTGTAAACCGTGTCACAACGGGTTAGCATTCTAGAGCCACGAGATAGTCGTCGTCTCCCTGGAAACACTTAAAAAAAACTGCAGTGGCACAGCAGCTGCTGTGACAACAGAAGAACACAACTCTCACAGCCTGTGTGTTTACACACGACCCACGGATCACGGATCGGGTCACAGGACCTAAATTATTTCAAATACAGATAATTACAGATTACGAGTAGGTTCTGGTACTGAGCTTTATGGGTGTCTGTGTGTGTGGACGGGACTGACCGTGCAGGACATTGGTATGGATTTGAATTAGTATATGGGCTTACATAATTCTATTACTTATTTTAATTTGTTAAAAGCTCATGTGTTCAATTTGGCGATACAGCCAAAAAATATCAAAATATTATTTATAGGCCATATCGCCCAGCCCTGCAATAAAGGTTAGAGGTCAGTTTTCACAGTCATTGCATCAGTCACATGTAGTTTCCTTGCGACCCCTTGATGTGTGTGTGTGTGTGTGCGTACTAACTGGCAGCAGAGCAGAGGGAAGTCCTCCCTGTATCGCAGCCCCGTGCGGAGCGTCGTCATCATCTTCACTCTCACGGAGCTGATGTGTTTGGAGCCCATCAGTCGCATTAGTCCCATCACACTAGTCAATACCTGCACACAAACAACAGGTGGGCACTTTTTGCATTTCAATAGCCAACCAGATAAACAATGGCCAAAAAAACATTTGTGCAATCAACAATTTTGGATTTCTCGCTGTGAACAATGATTAGTTTCAAACATAAACTGTGAACTCTTCAATTCTAAAATGTCGGGCAGTTATTAAATTAGTTCTAAGTTGTGGGCCACACACCAGCTTCTTGCGGTCCTTCTCTCCTGCGCTGGAGCTGAGCAACTGCATGTTGAAGAAGGCGAGAATTCCGAGCAGCTTCGGCTGCAAATAATCTGCCTGTCACCCAGTGAGGAAAAACACAAATTCACGTCAGAAAGGGAGGGAGTGAATACTACTTGTGATATTTGCTAAATGACTGCTGCTGCTGATTTCATGAGGGTATGAGTAACAATAGCTGTTTTTTTCTCTAAATGGATTTGTCTGAATTTTACAGAATTTCACATGACCACAAACTATCAATTGGGGGAAAAAAAAAAAAACCTGTCATGTACCATCCTTTCTGGGGTTGTGATGTCTCTGGGGCCCTGGTACGGGTCATCATTGGATGCAAAGGAAGCCAGGATTGCCAGACCATTGAACACCTAGACAGAAAAGCAAATCTAAACCAGGTGAGTGAATTCATTGCCGGCAAACAGTATAAGCACAGTGCACAACAAAGACTACATTCATAGGGGAACCTGTGCTGCTGCTGCTGCTGTGTGTGTGTGTGTGTGTGTGTGTGTGTGTCTGTGTGTGTGTGTGTGTGTGTGTGTGTGTGTGTGCGTGCGCGCGCGTCAACCTGTTGGTAGTATTCTCCCAGGCGCAGCAGCAGCTCATTGTGAAGACCCTGGAAGTCTTGCCGTAGCAGAGAGCCCAGTTCAATCTCTGTCTCACTCTGGGAGAACAAACATAAATCATAATGAGAGCAGCTATTTTAGCACCAATACACGACCATTTATCAGTCATGCCACGGAGCTGGGACTCACTCCCATGCCAGAGGTAATATCTGATTAATACTACTGAATTTTTGCCCAAGCTTAATACTAATTTCTCCCAAAGGTTACTTTTGCCCCAAATACTTTAAATGATAAATGTGTTTCCACTACCTGCAGGTAGCGGAAAGCCTTCTCTAGCTCCTCCTTGGTGCAGGAACAGACGAGATGGCTGAAGATGTACTTGAAGTTGTTAATCAGGATCTCTCTCCTGTTTGCCTTCAGCTCATTGGCCAAAGTCCGAATGAGGGCAGAGCCAGTAGAACTCGCCTTAGCTGCCAGGTAGGGCAGAAGCACCTGGAGGGTCCTCTGATTACACAAGTATGCAGAAAAGGAGTAGGCTCAGAAACACATGCATTTGTGTGTGTTTCAACATGTACTTTGTTGTGACTGAACATGCTTTTGGGTCGTTATGTTAATGACATACAGTGAGGAAGCGGTAGAGGTCCGGGAAATCAAAAGCATGAGCGATCTGAGCCAAGCTGCCCAGGGCCAGCTCTCTCTGATTGGCCGATTCGCTGCCTTGATCCGGCGTGCTCCGCAGGGCCGACACATGCCGTGAATGCAGTGACTCCACCAGGAACTAAACAGAGAAATTAAACGAACAAAGTTGATACTTAATCTGTTTATAGCTGCTCATGATCATGACTGTGATCATCAGTGTGACTGTCAGGTGGGACATTCACACCGACACACAGACCTTAGATCTGTTCTCTTAACTACAAACACACACAATCAGGTGGATATCTTGTGAGACCAAACTAAAACTTTTAGGATAAATTCAAAAGCCTTAGAGGTCCAAACATGCAGAATTAAAAAGAAAGCATTATGGACCATTCAGCGGCATATTTTTACCATTAAAATTCTGTCATTACTAAAGGATCTAAGGACCAGCAATAGCTGTTTTCAGGGCCAATACCATTATTAGTAGTCCAGAAGCAGTTAACCATTTCCCATAAACACATATAGGATATATTTGAAACATATTATCCAGATTGCTGCCATTAAGGAAATGTTTGAAACTATTGCATATAGACACAAATTCCCATATGTTTTTATAGACAGAAATTTTAGATATCAGATTAAAGCCTTCAGTCTTGGTGGAGGTTTGCAATCTTGGATTTTTCTTCTTATTTATGTTATGGACTGAGAACTTTAAAATGACTCCATTTCATACACAAACCCAAAAGTTGGAACATTGTGTAAAATGTGAATAAAAACATACAGTGATTGCAAAATCTTTTCCACCTATATTCAACTGAATTCAGCACAAAGACAAGATTAATGATCAAAATGACTATTGCCTTTTGGGAAATATACACAAATTCTGAATTTGATGGCTGCAACACTTTCCAAAACAGTTGGTAGACTGTTTTGGAAACAGAAGTAAACATGCTGAACATGCAAAGAAGTAAACTTGCTGCTCGCATGTTTACTTCTTTGTTACATCAGTGTGCTTCATAATGCACTGTACATTTTCAACTGGAGATAGGTCTGGACTACACGCAGCCCAGTCTAGTATTGGCACTCTTTTACTGAGAAAGATGTCCATGAAAAAGACCCCATCTGGATCTAATCATATATTGTTTCAAATCCTGTATGTACCTCTCAGCATTAATGGTGCATTCACAGGTGTGCAAGATACCCATGATGCCACGGGCACTAATACACCCCCATATCACCATACATGCTTTTGAACTGTGCATTGAAAACAATGTGAAAATCTAAAATTTGTAGCTACAGTGTTGTCCTGTTTCCCGACGTGTTGTAATATCCATCACAGAATGATGCTGGTTTGGAATGCAATGCTGTGGTCACGGGCATTCAATCTTGGTTTTCCGCCTTCCCCCTAACGTGGTGAGATCTCTCCAGATTCTGTGTCTTTCACAAAGTGGAGAACCTCATGTTGCTTGTAAACAACTGAGCCTTTCAGAAGTGCTCCTTTTAGACCCACTCATGATACTGCTACCAATTAACCTCCATACCTGTGGAATGTTGCTTATTTAAGTAGCATCAGAGGTGTAATACCTGGCAAATTGGGTTCTTGTACTGACTGAAGAGGGTCTGAAGTTTAAGACCTTTGGCCGTGGCGAGGGCTCTGATCTGAGTGTACGCACCTACAGACACCAGGCACGACTTGGACAGCAGACAGTGAAGTAGGTGTAGCAGACAGAACCACACCAAACTACCCTGAGACGCTCTGTTAGAAGAGAAGAGAGATGGGACACATTCAACCAAAGTAATATTTTCATGACACCATTTTAAATGTTTAAAACTGTTCATTAAATAAGATTTAATAAGATGCAAAAACAAACTATGCTACTCAGTTCTCTTTGCGTACCTGCTGATCTCTCCGGTGGTGAGGATGAGCGTGTTCCTCAGGTCATCATTTCTGTTGAGTTTCGCTCGGTTTAGTGCCTCTGTAAGACGGGCAACCAGGAGCTTGGATAGCAAAATGGAACACACACATGTATCAGCAAAGCAATTTAATTTAGAGAATAATCCCCAAATGTAAGATCCTGTCAGCTCTATCACTTTTGTAAAACAAGCCAAAAAAAACCCAACCCCAAAAAGACCCTAAAAACGCTCCGTTTGTCTTGCAATTGAATTATAATAACAATAATGGCATTAAT
>KV751360.1:3259448-3280177 GCA_001698575.1 Mola mola
GATTTTGCTGCTTTTCTTTGTTTTGTATGATTAAAAAAAAGTGAAAATCTGTAATATTATTGGTCACAAGAAAAGGCAATTTCAAGCCGTGACATTTGGATAACAAATTGCGTATATTTATCACCATTTTATGCCAATTGATCTGTAAATTTCACTTAGTTAATTAATTAATTATTGCCCTTAAAGTATTGCCCTTAACCTACATGTGCAATATGTGCATACTGACATCATTTCATATAACCATATTACCTTCATACATCATTATAAATGAGACCCTCATTTTGCCTTCTATTAAACTGGAGTCACACTGGGTGACTAACTAGAAACCATAGTAAATATTTTTTTATATAAAGTTGCTCCACAGTTTCTATCCAAATCGAGACATTCAACTAGACTGTTATTGGGATAGTTACAGTTTTCATTGCATATATTATTATAATACTTATAAAAAAATGGTGCTCAAATAGGATCTCAAATGTTGACAGTTTTCAGTCATACATTTGTCCTCACCATGATCACATATAACCAAATGTATGACCTATCTTTCACCAGCCATAAAAAAAACAACCCAGTGTCATTAAAATATTTGCAGTGGCACTAAAGCTGCAATGCCCAAGAGGGAAACAAACCACAATTTAACACTTTTTCAAATTGCTAAATCTGCAACGGATGGAATAAGTCCTCATTCCTCAGGATAACTGGAAATAGATGATTCAGTGCACAGTGACTGCATTGAAGGCACAAACTAATCCCCCACACAAAACAATGCGTGTTCTCTCGCACCGGAGTAGGAGTGCTGCGTTCCCTCGCTGGAGATCCTCGACATGCCTCCAAAGGAGCGTATCCCATCTCTCCTGGAGATGCTCTTCCTGAACGTCTCGCTTAACTTCTTACTCTTCAGCTCTTGATAGATCTGAAGATTGGCAACTTGTGTCACTCCATGTGCGTTCGCCTAAGTAAACTTATGTCACTGTATCTGGCATTAGAACTCACGGCGACGAATTCCTCAAAGCTGATCTTGCCATCCTTGTTGGTGTCCCCGGTGATGAAAGTCTCGACGATGTCTCGCACCTTGTACCCCGGCAGGGAGAAACTCGCCTCCCTGAACAGCTCCTGGAGCTCGAAGTCGCTCACTAGGCCGCTGTTATCAATATCTGAGCACACAAAAGTGTAGTTCATCAGTTTGCTTCACACTATCAATATGATGTTGATTATGAGCTCAATGATTACTGATAAAAACAATACACAGATGGAGAAAAGAAAGCACGGACAAACCTCTGATAATTACTTTATTAACTCGTCTGTAATTTCCTAATTATTTCTGGGGAGCAATCTTTTAATTGGTGCTGTTTATGGCCAGAATAAAGACTAAAATTTGAGTCTTAAAACAGTTATTGCTTTGTGAATACTTACCGCACCATTTAAACCCAAGTTGCACTCTTTTTTTTTCTGTATAGATTTTAATTTATATGCTTGCTGATTGACACATGTCACATTTTAATTTGTTCAGTTGATGTTGTTACTCTGAAACTGATTTCTGACCATGAAAGTTCAATGCATCCTCTTCCATTCTGGCTTAACACTTACTTGATATGTTTCCCTCATATTCTGTGATATTTATGAATTCTAATGTCAGTTGTTTTGTATGAAAATCAGATGAACTAAGACAAAGTAAACTCATTGTCTCTGTCCTCCCGACTTAACCTGCTTTTATTTTTAGCCCTGTATTTGTTTTTTATTACTGTCTGTATTACTGTAACAGTGCTTTCTTTCTGTGCAAATTTATTTAAGAGGGTGAACCCCCTGAGTGATATCTGAGCCTTGTTTTACATTACTCACTATGATCAGCATATTTTTGTACTTATACATTTAAGATGATAAGACTGACTGATAAAAACCTGGCAGTCAATCAATATATTCAAACATACCTCACACAAAGCAAACACACTCAACACCCAGAGCAATAAAAGTCCCTTACATAAGAGACATACTTAGTAGAGTCATAAACTTGTACTTAAGATAGATCACGACTGCCAATACAATGGCAGGGTTATGCTTGCGTACATGTATGTGCATGTACATGCGTGTGTGTGGTGTAAAACTGACCAATTTTATTAAAAGCTTCTCGGAGATCCTCCAGGTCATCTCGGGAAATGTGGGTGATATGATGCTCCATGGTGGCTTCTGCTCCCTTTACCTAAATCTAGCATGCACAAACACGCAAACACACACCCACAAACAGGCAAATTTTGGTTTCAAACTGGACACATTAGTTGATTTTGCAAGATTAAGCTACTCATTAAGCTACATTAAGTAAAGGACCTCTGCACAATTATGAGGTCATGTCGTGTCAGGACGTGTCAGTATTAACAATGGGGAGATTTTACTTAATGCAGACTTTTACTCTTAATAATGCATTTTTATGCTTTTGTAATTCTACTTAACTATTAAACAATTAGAAACTTAAATGTAAAGGTTCTCACATTGTTGTATTGGTACTTTTACTCAGATAAAAGAGCACAAAGTTTAAAGGGCACAAGAACAATTAGGAAGTGTCAGGTTGTGCACTGGAATCCATCCAGGGTATCGCCTGTGCCGTCGCGCTGCCAACAGAGGACTGACATTTCTCTACACATGCACACACTGTAAAACTCTTAAACTTTAAGAATGTTCACACCCCTATGAAAAGACAAAATAAGACTAAATCGAGAGCAAGTACCTTCATAAGTGTCCGTGAGTTTCCTGTTGGCCCTGTCTTGAGTCTGGTGCAGATCCTTCCGTCCTGGCTTGAGGAGACGAGTCTTCCCGAGATCTGGGAGGCTTCAGACCGGCGCAGAGCAGAAGCCGGCTCCCAGGGAGTCGAGAGTTGGTTATCTCTCCAAGGAGGAGCCACTCAGGTGAAGTCAGAGTCGACCTTTGGCCTGCCTGGACCCTGGGACAGGCGTCGTCTGTCGGTTAACATTTAACGCCTCAGCTGTGTCATCATGTTATTGTCCATAGAGAGACATTAACCTCTCATCTCTTCTGGGCAATTGATTTTGCAGTTAAAGTACATACAGTGCTCCTGCAGCGGAGAAAGCAGGAGCACTGTATGTACTTTAACGTTAAAGTTAAACACTAAAATGTGTGCCGAAAAATGTTATATAAATAGAATAAGGAACCTGAAGGAAAGGACTTCAAAAACACTATCAAGTGCAATGAAATATCAGGAACGTTCAGATTTTCGAGGGTTGTCCTGAGTTGAGCTTGACCCTACCAGGCCACCGTATCTCTTAAGCTGTACACAAATATGCTCTTCTCTGGAGACTGCCCATATCATAAAGGAGAACTCTGGTATTTTCCAAGCTGAGCCATTTTTGTCAGTCTTTTAAAATCTAAACTTTCTCAAACTCTTTTTCTGAAAATGACTTCAGTATGGAGTCTGACTAGTTCGACAAGGCTATACAATGAAACGACATGGGGCAAGTCAAAAAAATAGATGTTTTTTTGTGAAAGTCTATATCTTAAAAGACTAACAAGTAAAGCTTGAACTATTCCTGAGTTTTTTTTAAAAATCCCAAATCTCTTCTCCGGACGAAATGGAGTAAGTTTTTAAAGGAGGTAGCTTAGCTTAAAATAAAGAACGGTACACAGAGAAACAGCTCGTATTCAGGCACAGCAATCAACTGAAAATCTTAACCACTTGTTTCGAAAGTTTACTTTCAGCAGCATGAAAAATACCTGATAACTTGAGAATTAGTCATCTTTTGTGGTGCTGGCAGGATGAATTTGTTTCTGTTGGACAGAGAGACAAACCCTTCCCTTGTTTACCAAAGCCTTGTTAGTCCTGGCTCTTGGCACAATCAATTTTAGCAAGGACATAATATGTAAAAATATAGTTAGAAACACAGTCTTTCACAGTTCCACTATGCATCCGTCTCAAACTGGTCAATCACTCATCCATTCAGAGTTCTCCAAGTCATTCCTTTAAAATAACTGTAATACAATTCCAGAAACTGTAATTCTGATATGGGTGGGACAGCAAAACAGCAAAAAAGAAAAAGCAACAACAAATACAAATCAGCACATATTATAGACAAATAATACTACATAAAGTAGTCAAGATGGTCAAAAGGTCAAGTTCAACAAAACTTGTTGATTCTACATCTGTCTTCTGCGTCACCGCACTAGGGGGCGCACTTTTGCAAAAATGGAAGACCCTTTGCCACCTTCAAATGATTTAAAATTTATTTTCATACATAATTGTTGACAAAGAATTGTTCAGCGCTGGTAAAAATAGACAGCATATTCAAGTAGTATCATTATTTGATTTCTCAGTTGTAAACAGAAATAAGTGTGGCCTCCTGAGTGCTGACCAACTGAGCACAGTCGATTCGGTGGATTTTTTTATTTACAAGATCAAAAACAATAACAGAAAAAAGGAACTGCTAAACTTACACTGTCTCATCCCTCATTTTGCAACGTCTTTCCTTACGTGCTCAAGTTATGCACGTCTGTTTGAAACATGAGGCCTGTGGTGGCCTCAGCACCACACAATGCCCTGTAACCTGAACCTGAGGCGCTGAGCCATTGGCAACACTTTCCACTAACTGCCCCATGTCACAACAACACTGCCACTTGACTGTACTTCTATAGTCCACCTGCTGATTTTACTTTCGTGCTTTCTTCTTTGTTTGACTTTTTTCTTCTAATCTCAGAACAATTTCACCTGTACAGCATGGGCAGGCCAGGAAACACCCAGGCATCATCTCCCTAACAGCATTCTAGAGTTTACCTGCTTGACATTGTGCACCTAAGTTCAGGTGTGTTTAAGGGGCACTTTAACGTAAGACCACAATAGAAGTATGGGGCTTACATTTAGTTGCAGGCAAGCTGAGGGGCTTACAGTCCGGAGCAGCAGTTTCAGTTTCAAGGGTCAGTTTTGGACCCTTTTCTTTCTTTAGTCTTCTTTCCCAGCCCGTCCTTTTCATATATCTTTTCCTTTTTTCTCTTGACCTTTGTCTATTTGACCTCCCTTTCTGTTTGTCAGCCTCTCCCTACACCTCTATCTCTGCTCGAACAAGGCATGACAAAGACTATGAGTGAAAGAGACTTGTCTCTTCATCCACACGGCTCCAGGACTCCATCTTCCCGTTTCCCTTTCGTGTCTTTTCTTCCACAGACACCTGATCAGCCCAGTTTCACCCTGTGACTCCGAGGTGCTCTCCGGTTACCCCCTGCCCGTCGACCTCAGCTGAGCTCAGCTCCACCTCCGGCCGTTCATTGACCAGGCTGTGGGCGCCGGGCTGGGATCAGTTATTTGTGTAAAAGTGTCAACAACCAGACTTTGTCATAAGCCTCCCACATTGTTCACAGCAACTTTTGAGCGCGTGCACAGGAAGGCGGGTGAAAATAAAAGAGTTAAAGGCCCCTTTGCACATGGTGATTTTAAGCTAATGTAAAATAATTTTTATAAACAAAAACAAGAAATCAAAACGATTAATCCCAAATGTCAGAAATTCTGTCATTCTTCCTTCTGGCTGCAAAAGATCCTACATTGCAACTTTGAAACCCATTTTAAGCTTCCAACCAAATGAAGCGCATGTCTTTTTGTCTTGTCTTAGTTTGCAATACAATCTCTCTGTTTGTATTACATTTAAATGCAACCATTTTGATATGACATTCTGCCTCTGTGGACTCAAACTGTTTGCACTGATCACACAGGAGCTCAGTAAGGCAGTGCTGTCCAACAAAAGAACAATATTTAATGTGGTATCAGCTGTGCGTGAAGAAAGCGCTACACCCACCAGCACTTCCATGTGTGACACTTCGTCTGGAACTGTAAGGTGAAGTCATGCCCACACAGAGGCAGTGCTGACTCAGTGCAGCAAAGGTCAACCTGCTGCATTTGTTTCTCCTTACTGGAATACAACCAGAAAATACAAAAAATATGTATGCAGCATTTAAAGCAGAAAAAAAATCTGACAAAACAGCTTCTGTGGACTAAAGTGCAAAAATCGTTTGACCTCCTCTCTCATTCTGTCAACTCTAAACTATGACCTCTTATGTAGCCCCACATACTGAACCAAATGAACCCATAAATGTCATGTATGATATATACAGTATGTGCATATATCTAGAGTGATATTGCCATATGTCACAGTACATATAGTCCAGAATATTAGGTTTATAAAATATATGAAATGCCCATAGTAAAATTTGTGTATGAACATATGTTCCAAGTATTTATTCAACGAGTTTTTATATGTGTTTAAATGACGTAACCATATATCTTGATTATATGTGTTGATTCATTTATGCAAGTTTATCAAAACAGCATGCGTACAAACTTATGTATGTGTAAATATATTTTTCCTATCAATTTTATACATGCGTACTTATATTTATAGTAACATATATGCTATTGTTAACATATATTGATAGGCTCTCAGGTGGATATACTGTAGAAGACTAGTACAATTGTAGACTTTACATATTTATTGCAATATATGAAACTGTTACAATTTCTGGTTTCGTACATATCTTTGTATGTACATATATGTTTTTAGCTCATATATGGGTATTCATTATTTGTAAGAATATTACATTTGCGTACGGAAACGTCTTGTAGGTTTAAAGAAAAAAAAAGGTGAAAAAAGTGAGGAATCTACAGTAGCTGTACGTGGATTTATTCAAATATTGCACTTAAATTGTGAAATTATTGCTTATTATAGCTGTGTGTTAAAGTGTTAAACTTTTAGGCTATTTTATACTATTAATGTTTTTGCTTTCGTTTTCCTGCATTAGAGCGAGAGAGAGAGAGAGAGAGAGAGAGAGAGAGAGAGAGAGAGAGAGAGAGGGCGAGCGAGCAGCCGGGTGGATGGCTGTAATCCCATTATTGTGAACGACACATTGTTCTGAAGCGAGCAAGGGGGCGTGTCCGCTGTCAGTGGTCACATGACCCGGAAAATGTGGGACTTAATTCCTGCGTTGAATTGCGCCCAGCTGCTCAAGCTCTGCCCTTCGCCTTGCAAACTCTCCGTGTGCCCCGTCGCGACCTCCGGGCCCCGGTCGGACTCTCCGCCGCGCACCATGTCAGGTAAGACACGCCGCCGCCCGCAACCGCCGCACTGACACCGGAACACGGCCGCACCGGGTCGGACCGACCTGTGCTGCGCGAACTCTCCTCACGAAACATCGCGGTTTTATTACACGCTGCGACCGGCTGTGACGCGAAGTGTCGTCCTGGTAGGAAGAAATGAGGCGGCCGCGGCTGGTGTTTGTGCAGCTGCGAGCCTGGAGACGTGAGGTTTGACGAGTGCGCTGCAGCGGTTTGGACCAGAATAAAGCGGTCGTCCAACCCAAACCGTACTTCCGCTTACAAGTTGCAAAAATAAAGCGAATGTAACTAGTGTCCAGTCAACACAAAAATGCAGGAGAGTTCTGATTTGCGAAGAAATGCAAGATTTACCCCCAAAAGTCCGCATCAGAATTGTTTATGGTTATTTCATCTTTGCTTTTTAAACGGTTTTCATTAAATTAGTTACCAAGTCGAGACAGCTGGGCCATGTGAGACACCAGAAGAGGAAGGTGATTAATACAAATGTGAAATCCATCAGCAGTCAACTACTAACAACGAACATTAAACCCTGAAGTAATATATCTCGGTCTGATTCTTCATCACCCAGGTGATGAGCTCAGTGAGCTCCAGGAGAGACGCTCTGATCTGGCAGGAACTCCTGGTACGGGACGAGAATGAGAATTCACACATGATGTGTACGTGTCAGCAGAATAATTCCAAACGAAATGGCAAACTTCTCAGACATCATATCTGTAGTTCAGCTGTGTGCCCTGCATGTCTTAATTTCTCTGCTCCCACACAGCTGATTAAAAGACTCGGCCTGTTAACAAACCGCCGAGCCCACCCAGGTGTGTTGGAGCAGGGACACATCTAAAGGCTGCAGGGCAGGGGGTCCCCAGCCCAGCGTTTGATTAGGTGTGAGATCTTCACGTGACCTATAAAACCCCCCCCCCACTTATCTAGACAAGAATTTAAATAATTTTTGTACTTTATCTAACCATAATTCATTGTTTTAAAGATTTATCCTTAAAGTTGCTGTGATTCCATAGTTTCACTCTTAATTGTTCACAGGAGGAGGGTACAGTACAAAATATTATCAAAAATGTTTTTCGTCTGAATAAAGAATTTGAAACTTATTACACACGCCATCGACCGTCAAGGCAGTTTTTTTTTCATGACCTTTAGGGATGTGATTTGTCAGAACCTGTCAGTCAAACAATACAATGTGTTGTGTGGCAAGTTTTTCTGTTAATTGTGCAAAAACTAGGAGGAGAGAGGCTTAAAGCATATTGAGAAAAAGAGTGATAGTATTAGGTTTTGTTGTGGAGGGCAGATGTAATATGTAAATGTAATAAGCTTTAACTTCAACCTGCACCTTTTCAGTATATTTTAGGTTTTGTCTTTTTGGATATTTAGCTTGTTTGTTCATTGAAAATAAGTGAAATAAACATTCATTATGCTGGTCTAGCTCTCATGTTGATGTCGGATCAAATTAGAATATCTTGGAAAGCTTTTTTTAAAAATTTAATTTAAAAAAATTAGCTGATATAGTTAATCATTACACATTAAGTTAAATATTTTGTCTTTTTGATTTTGATAATTATGGCTTATACAGTTACAGTGAAAGATTCTAATATTTGAGACTTGAACATGAAAATAATCAGCAGATAAGTTGATAATAAAAATGAGGGGTAATTGCAGCCCAATTAATAACAAAATGCACCGACAGTGGGAGAAACTGTCCTTTCTTCCTAGCCACTAAATGTCTAAAAACAACTTCTGTCTGAATATCAAATATCTAAAAATTGCCACAAAAATCTTTTGCCCTAGTTCATGTGCTTTTATTTTTTTTAATTAACTTCCTGGGTTAACGTGGGGACTCCTCTTAAACTTGACTGTGTGTGTGTGTGTGTGTGTGTGTGTGTGTGTGTGAGTGTGAGTGTGAAAAAGGAAAAAAAAAAACCCACCTTAAATGGTCCTCAGGGTGATAGTTTTTGTAGTTGGCTGTCACAGAAATGAGGTCCCTGGAGCGGACCGAGTTGCACTGACTGAATTGAAAGTGCGTTACCATATGACTGAGAAACTACAAATAGGAAACAATTTTTAAATGCTCACTAAATTTTGCCCCATTTTATTTTAAAAACCCACACACCATTATACAAAGTCTAGCATGGGACACGGACTTACATTTGTTGTACTATGACACATGCAGAGGCGTGTGGGCCACCTATGGAACACAACACAAGCTTCCTGTATGGCCTTGAAGGTGGGACAGAGTCACTGTAGTTGCCTGAAAGGGACCTTAGCAACCGTACAACTATGCCACTCTGATCACACTTCCCAGAAGCCCCCTCCCTGCGAGACGATACTATCTGCTGGCCTGAGGCCGGCTTTCAGAGCGTGCACCCGGCTGCTGATAATAAGAGGAGCTGGCAGAGTGGGTATGAGGGTTCGGTTCATGTGCCATGAAAGAAAAGTGGGAGAATAAAGTCGTAACTTTAAGAGATTTTATGTGGAAATAAGCTAAACAGGTATGTCCTTGAACAGCCTCCATCCCTCACAGCCACTGTCCCCGGCATTTACTCGTACAAAAATAGGCTATTTCTTCCAAGTCCGTATAGTTCTATCTTCGGAATAAACACAGTTGCTTGGAAATGCTTTTTAAAGGTCCTGATACCGACGATAATGTGGTGCTGATGTGCCAAAAGATTATGATTTTCCCTGTTTGTGAGACCTAAACTGAAGTACGACTTCACAAAGTTCTCCACACTCATCATGGCGCAGAAGATCTCCTGATATCTTAAAAAAGCGACTTAGTTCTCATGTGCTTTACACTGTAGATTTTTCTCTCTCGCCTCTGTCAAAGGGCCAGTTCCTTTCAGCTTCACATTTTTTCCTAAATTTCAAACGGCTCTGGTCATTCTGACAAGTAACCTGTCAACAAATCAAAATTTAAGCTCATAAGAGACTTTGAAAGGGAGATACATGATGGATAAGAGCCTTAAGGCAAAAGCCACGTGAGGTAATAATGAAACCGGTATGACATTCATCACCTGCCTGATGAGGGTGTGTTTACTCAAACAGACCAGGCTTTCGTGACGTTGGCCACCAACGACAACTACGCCAGGGGTGCAATGGTTCTCGGCCAGTCATTACAAAACCACAACACCACCAGGAAACTGGTTGCACTCGTAGGACCTCATGTTGCAGAACAGTGCAGGTAACGCATCGCTGCTGTTTGGGGTGGGGAATCAGCTCTTTTATTCAACACAAAATACACTCATGTCACACTCTGACGCCGTGTTGCAGAGATGCACTGCGCTCCATTTTCGACGAGGTGCGTGTGGTGGACGTTATGGACTCGGGTGACGTGGCACATCTGTCCCTGATGAAGCGTCCGGACCTGGGAGTGACGTTCACCAAGCTGCACTGCTGGACTCTCACACAGTACAGCAAGTGTGTGTTCATGGACGCAGACACTCTGGTGAGACGAGGCTGACACCATGACAATGAAAAAAAAAAAAAAAAAAAAAAAAAACCTAAGAATACAGAAACTGTTAATCCAACTTATTCTGTGTTTTATAGATTTAGTCACGTATTCTAGGTTTTGTTGTCCGTGCAGTGATATAAATGTAATTTTCTGCACGAGTGAGTGAGTAAGTAACCTTTTATTCAAATGTGTTCAGGTTCTGTCAAATATAGACGAGCTCTTTGAGAGAGAGGAGCTCTCTGCCGCACCAGATCCCGGTTGGCCCGACTGCTTCAACTCTGGGGTGTTTGTCTTCACGCCGTCCAATGAAACGCACGAGAAGCTGCTCGGGTTCTGCAGTGAAAACGGCAGCTTTGACGGTGATACAGAAGGGCTTAATCTCTCCTTACATCCCTCAAAGGCACTTTAGAATTGAGATGATCTGCAGAGACTTAAAGAATTAATGTCAGAATGTAGAAAAGTAAAGCACAGGGAGGCAGCCACACACACACACATACACACCTAATTGATCCTTGAAGGGATCTCTTGAGTTGAAATAACAATTGCATAAAAATCACAAACCACACATGGACGACACAAACAGACACCATATTGCACAAGAAAAGAAAAAGAACACAGAACTAAGATTTAAATAAACAGCTGCTACGCTGTATCTTAGCAATTATACAAACTACTGTAAAAAAAAGTAAGAATAGAAACAAAACCATGGAATTATCCTACTGTGCAGTCAAAGTAGAATAAATCAAATGAGCAGTGAAAGTAAATGAACGTCTTATTGTGCAAGTTTACTTTATGAGAAGGACGATGGGAATCGGAACTGAGCGAAAACATAAGTGAGAAAGTACATTCCTACTCAGAAATGCTCTTTTTCTCACAAACGGGACACAATATGTGTATCACGGTACGATAATTTACCCAAATTCTTTTTTTCTTTTCTAATCTTCTTTAAGTAAATCAATTCTTTGAACAGTTGTATAACAAATGGCACTGAGACCACGTCCATATGAAATAAGTCGTCATTTCTATGTTGAACAAGATGAATGAATTTAATGTGAGATTATCACAATACACACTTTCAAATACAATGCGATTATCGCGACTCACAGAGTGCAGCAAAGGCTGGTGTGTTGGATGTATGTCAAACAGATTTAAACAACATAAATATATCATCCTGAGTAGGAATATATCATGGAGTTTTTGGTCATTAATATTTCAGCAACACTTAAACCATGTACCGGAGTACTTGTCCAGGAAATTAGTACCTGTAATGGCTAAAAGTTCATGTTCCTTCACTTAAGTTATGGTGACTTAGAAGGACACTTAACCTTATAACTGTGCAGGCTGAGCTGCCAGAGACGGTTTATTTTAGAAGACGAATTCTGGAATCAAATTATTTTACTCCACACGTGCACGGCAGCGCTAAATGTCAACACTCATGCACGTCGTGTCCTAAATCTCAACCCTGACGTTGTCTCAGGTTGTCTTCACAATGCCAGCTCACCCCTGCTCTGCTGCTATCTGCCATCTGTTTGCGAGCGTGTGCATGGATTATTGCCACGTGCTGCCATTCATTCACCGTGTGCAGAGTCATCGACACTTTTCAGTTTCTATTTATACTGGTCAGAGAGGGGACAGTCTGTGGGAGTATTCAGCGTGTGTGTGTGTGTGTGTGTGGTGTCTACATTAATGCATCTGAGCTACGAAAACCAGAGACTAAATTCGACTTTATAGGAAATATTATTGGAATTTGGTGTTTTTAGGAAATCCACCAAAATAAATGTAGTAAATGAACTTTTTCTGGGTGTTTTTTACTCATTGGAAAAACACAGAATTATTCATACGTTTGCTTTTCTCCAACCAAGCCAAAGCTCCATGTTTCGTTTGTCCAAAACTGTGATTCTGAGCATATTTGTATCTGTCCACGTCTGCAGGTGGAGATCAGGGGGTCCTCAACAGTTTCTTTAACACCTGGGCAACGGCAGATATTTCCAAACACCTTCCCTTCATCTACAACCTCAGCAGTATTGCCATCTACTCCTACCTGCCAGCTTTCAAACAGTCAGTATATACACACACACACACACACACACACACACACACACACACACACACACACACACACACACACACACACACACACACACACACACACACACACACACACACACACACACACTCTCACCGTATCGTTTCTTCCTATGTTGCAGATGTACAGTATTACCCTGATTTTGGAGTTAATTTTTGTGTGATCGGAGGCATAAAAAGTGTGTGTTGTTGAGTGGTGAATCACCAGTAGCTGCTGAAACTTTGGGGAACATAAAGTGAGCTGCTGTAGCTGCACCGATACTTTGTTTTATTTAAATTTGTATTCCCCAAGGCCCACTCTTTGGTACGGGTAGAGTTTGGTTCCCTGAGCACCGGAGGAAAATTCCAGATTAAGATGTGTGTTGGAGACATGGAAAGAAACTGATATCTTCTGATATCAGTCTGTCCTTTAAAAACAGAGCACAGAATGAAATCATAACTCTCTTCTCATGTTTCGACTTTTTTCCTCATAATATTATGACCTTTTGCTTCTAAAAGGCTGTAAATTAACAACTGCATTCTGGAAATCTCCAAACTCTCACTGTAGCCCCAATACGCTGTTGTAGAGATAAGAGAAAAAATGGTTGGAAAAAAAAAACAAGAACTCATAGGATCTCACCCAAGACTGACTCTTCTAAATATTTGTACGTGTATGAACCAGCCTGTTTAATGCGGATATCTGATCGTCTGTAGAGCTGCAACAATTGATCCATCAGTCTGTCTGAAGAAAATTCTTTTAAAGTCACGGAAAAGTGTTTGTGAGAGAGAAGCGACCTGTGCTGTTGGGGAAACCACGATGAGAATTTTTCACATTTTATGGACCACATGATTAATTTATTGTGAAAATAATGAGTGCCTGTCATTAGTGAAGGCCATACTTGCAATGGGTGCACACAGTCTTCTTACGCAATGAGGCATTATCACAGGTTTCTCACGTTGCAAATGGCAGCGTGCATGTGCTGCAGGTTTAGTGAAAGTGGCCTCAGGACTTTGAGCATGTGCTGTGTGGTTGCACGCTGGGACCAATAGAAAACAGATGGAGGTGGATGCCATGAAAGAAAAGCTGCATTTGTTCTGTCTTCTCCTGTAAACAATCAGCTGTTAGTTTGAGAGTTAAAGTTGCATTAAATTGTTTGAAAAGGCCACAACGGTGGGTTTGCATGTTCTAGCCTCCTTTTCTCTTTCAGCCCTTCCTGCTTTCCTTCATTCTCTATGCCTGCTGTGCTGCCACAGGTATGGCCACGATGCCAAGGTGGTGCACTTCCTGGGTAAGGTGAAGCCATGGCACCACTCCTACGACGCTCAGAGGGGCGAGGTCAGAGGTCAGTCCCCCGACTCGTGCCAGCTGCACCCCGACTACCTGCTCATGTGGTGGCAGCTGTACTCCACATCTGTGCTGCCCTTACTGCAGCGGGCCTACGGCGACACTCCTTTCAACACTGGCTACACAGAGGTGGACGACGACAACGTAAGTCAGCGCACACGTCAACACGTAAATGACGATGGCCGATTTATCCTCCATTTGCCTCTTTTCTCTGGCATGTGTTTTAAATCTGTGGTTAAAGTGCCACGGGTCAAAGCGTTTATCGACTTTCTCCAAAGCTCTAGAGAAAAACACGTGCTAGTTTTAGTTGCCACCATAACAGGAAAAAAGTCAATTTGTTCCACATTCCTCGGCGCCAAAACTTATTTGACTTGCTGCTGGCATTTCCAGTCCAGCTGAGTCATGTCACGACTGCATGAGTGGCTTGCTGTTATGTCTGAAACACGCAGAGTGCCTTAAATAAGACTTCAGCACAGAATAGCTGGAAGTTGCCACACAGCCTGTTGTTACAGGGAAATGGTGAAATAGTTGTCATCTTGGCCAAATTACTTTAATTTGTGCAGTGTTATCTCACCCTGACAGATTTATACAGGCAAACGCCCAGGCTGTGTGGAGAAACCCCTGCGCTCCCTCAGTCGCACATTGTTCAGAGTTTTTTATTAAAGTCGCGAAGTGAATCTTAAAATTTAGGAGCTTTGCATGATGCAGTTTTTGCTGAACAGCGGACGCATTGGACAAGAGTGGTAATTACAGGACACAGGTTTGTTAAATTCCTTTCAGTTACCAGAACAGGTTAAAAAGAGTAATTTTTAAAATTGACTAGACAACTCGATAAGATATGAGAGATGTACAGACAATTTGATGACTGATTTATCTGCTAATGAATGGAAAGTGTCTCTGAGCCTCCCCTAAGTCTGCAATAGCATGATTTTCAAATCCCCTGCACATAACTCCTGTGAGAATTGACTTTCAGGGAAGCACGAGACATCTTTGCCCACAAAGTCTTGAAACAAAAATGATTTACATGATTATATGTTGAGTGTAACGCTAGAGTAGTAATGCTAGTTAATTAATGTCTGGCAAGGATTCATGTTTATTTCTGGCTCATGTCTCACTGGAGCCGTTTTGTCATTGACTGAATGTGCATCTATATGAAGTTCTTCAACATGCCAACTCTGCAAGTGTGTTGCAAAAAGTCTTGTCTGTACTTTGACTGTTCTGATGAAACACTTGCATATGGTTCAATGTTTCCTAAGGGTAGTGTTCAGCCGAGCCAGGCTGCACAAGGGGAAACCACTCCTTTTTAGAGTATTGCTGCAGTCCCTTGTCATTATTCATTCATCCTCTCTGTGTGTCACGCAGGGTAAGCTCCAAGAGGACCTGAGGGAGCAGCCCGCATCCGTTACTCCTCCTCCCCAGAAATTTTCCTCCGAGGAGAGGAAGCAGCGCTGGGAAGCGGGCCAGATGGACTACATGGGTGACGACTCCTTCGCCAACATAGAGCGAAAGCTTGACTCCTTCTTGAAGTAGCGGGTGGGCGGGCGAGTATGATGGACAGAGAAGCACTAGATGAATCTCTGTGTGGGTAGAGAATTCGAAGCTCGGCCAATCGCAGGCTTGATTAGCAGGTGACAGGAGAAATGCCCCTGTGCAACTTTCTGCCACACTCAGAGAGACAGAATTTAGGTTTAACACCACTCCCAGGCACTGTTACAATTAAACTGTTCCCCCTCTCATAGGTTAAGTTTGATATTTCAGGAAAATAAACTTATTTGCTTTCATGTCGAAAGGTGAATGAGAAGATTGATACCACTCTTATATGAATATGAATCACCTTCCTGCACCTTTCTAACAAAGCTTAATATATGGAGGGGGAACTACACTGCAGGCAAAAAGTTTATAGTTTTAGACAGGTGACATGTATGAGAAATACCTCTTGGAAATTTGAGTGGTCTAATGCTACACGGATGGATTTAAGTAACGTGTTGAGTGCTGAAGTCACAGAAGTGACAGCTAGCTGGTTCTGTCCAAAAAACAATAATTCCCCTACCTAAAACTTTAATGCTCACTAATTGCCAAGTTGTATCTAATCTGATCAAATCCATGCAAAAAATGAATTATTAGGAAGTCAAAATGTGGTTCTACAGAGACGCTGCGTGTTCTGAACATTCACAAGAGCAGGCATCACGTCCCCGTTGTCAGAGAAACCTGCCCAATTTCCAGTGAAAACAAGCTGTTGCAGTCGGGTGGGTGGATGGCCTCCTTTTCACGATCCTCAGGTTTTGCAGAGACCGTTTCCACACAATCTCTCCAAATATTGGCAAGAATCTGGCGATACCATACGTATCACATTTGTTCCAACATAGTGCTATATTTCATGATACTGTAAGCAAAGTAAAATGAGATTAAATTAAATTATAGGGAATGTCTCATAGTATTAAAAACATACCATATATTTTAAACCTGACCGGATGTATTTCACAGTCAGAACAGAGGGATGTGCATTTCAATTTCAGTTTCTGTAACATCCAACATTTAATTACCACATTTAAGATGAGAAGCCCAAGTCAGATTTCATCACATTATAAAATGAAGCAATGCCACAAATATTTGCATCTAAATCATCAATTAGGAATCAATCAATGGCTTTTCAGCATCAAAATATAATACTGCAATACTCAATACTTTATAGTATGTAATACCCTGTGCTCCCAACTGAAAATTTGGCCTGGTCTTTGGACACGTGTACTTGTTTCCAGTCTTCACCATACAGACATACGTTGTCTAACCTTCTCGTTCAGCTCTGGAGAAGAGGGCAAATAAGCACTGCGTTATTTTCCAAAATGTCAGGACTATTTCTTGAAGTGTTCTTGTGCATGGATTCAGTCTTCCTAACCCACGGAAACATCCGTATTATTAAAATCGTATTAAAAATGGTTTCTCTGGATTTTGACCTCAACTCCTTTCCTGCAATAAGTCTCTATTTAGGCCACTGTGAAGGAGATATGCAACGAATGGCTCACCTCCCTCCCATTTAGTACATATACTTTACTCGTTTCCAGTTAGGAAAATCTTGCTTAACCTCACCTGAGTGCATAGATAACATGCTCCTGCCTGTGCCTCCGACACTCCATTTGTGTATTAGCGTGTGCTGTTGTATTAGTCCACCCACAACCTAAAGTGACGGTCCATTTTATGTATTTGTGTTCCCCCCCCCCCCCCCCCCGACACACGGTACATGTGCCCTGCATGTTATGTCCCTACCATTTCCTCACTTCCTGTCTATAGTATTACCAACTGCCTTATTGCCTTTTACTGTTTACAAAACTTCACTTACTGTAACTGCTGCTAGTAGCACAAGTCGAAATCTGCTGAGTCCTTCCTTTGTTGCATACACCACCTTTGTCACTCCAGCTGTGTGCCCTTAAAACTCCGATCCGTAGCTCCTACATACGCTCCCCTACATTAGAGGCACTCCTACATGAGGCTGGCAAGGTTTAGAGAAAAGGGTATTTGTGGTTCTGATCTTGCCAGTCTAATCGGATCCTTGATATGCATGAGTGTGGAAGTGGCATATAACTGTTGTGACATTGTTTAATTCAGGTCAGTCCTGTTCTCCAGCTCTTAAGTGTACATGCCTGTTCAAGAACTAATAAAGAACTTGTGAAAAATCACTTTAAGGTGCCACTTGCAGCGTTCTCTGTTCATCCAAACTACTTCACTCTGACCAGCTGGTTATCATAATACTGACATGAAAACTCAGATAAGCTCATATGGTACAACCAGAACCAGTTTTACCTGGATTTCTATCTTTTTATTGAGGTACTATTAACTGGACAAAGAGCAGATATCAAACAGTCAAATCTCAAGAATTCAAGGTGATCTTTTAATTGTCTTTAGTCCCATCCATGATAAAAGAGGCACAAACTCCTCATTTGAGAAGCACAAACTGCTGGAATGACTCAAAATGGTTCCAGCTGATCTGGCTCTTACTAGATGGACAGTACATGATTTTTGTCCAACTTTTTGTTAGTTTTCTCCAAGTACAGTAGCTTTCTACATACATACAGTATCAGTTCTGATCCTCGTGGCTGAGGAGGGTTAAGCTGTATTTGAACATTGATAAATTATAGAAACATTTTTCACATTTTGAAAAGTTACTATGTGCAACAGATCGGGTCCACTGTCAGATGTTTACAGCTCCATCAGAGCTTTGATGTCATCGATCCGTGATGTTTTCCGATCGCTGTTTGTGGAGCCAAATGCCTTCTCGACCAGGTCCTGCTTCTTCCTCTGGATAGCCACCATCTTCTCTTCCACTGAATCCTTCACAATGAACTGCAACACATAAAACAAAAATATCGACACCAGGAAAATATTGGAGCTGTCTTCCATGTACTTATCTAGTATAACAATATGGACTTTCAAGATAGCTTTTAGCCCCAATATTTCTATGCATTTTCAGTCTTTACAGTGCATAATTGGGAAATTTTGGGAAAATTTGATGCCTTGCCACAGAAAAAAAAAGTAGTATGCAGCGCCTAAAACCAGTACAAACATGTATGTTGTCCTAATCTTCTGACCTTGGTGACGACGACTTTCCTCATCTGTCCAAGACGGTGGCAGCGGTCAATACACTGCTCTTCAGTAGCAGGATTCCATGCCTAAAACACACTCAATTGTAAGTCTAGAACTTATTCATCACCTTAACGTATTGTTCTGAAAACAATACTTACAGGGTCCATGAGAAAAACATGGGAGGCAGCGGTCAAGTTAAGCCCCACCCCTCCAGCTTTGAGTGACAGAAGCATGACGGTGGGACTGTCTGCTGCAGAGCTCTGAAACTCCTCGATTACTCGAGTTCTCCTTTTTTGGTTCATGGTGCCGTCCAGACGCACGAAACGGAAACCGTGCTCTCTGGTGAAGACGAGAGAAAACAATAATGTTAGAAATTCTGAACTATCTCTCGGTCAGTTAAAGGATCTGCTCCTGTGCTGATGCACGGCTAACCTGAAACAGCCTGAACCTCTGAGAATGTATTTGTTACCTCAGTGGAGTCTCCAGTATGGTGAGGAAGCGTGTAAACTGAGAGACAACCAAACTCTTGATGCTGCCGTCGTCACATCGCAGCCTGAGCAGGTTCCCCATCAGTGACTGCACCTAAGAAGACAAAAACAGACTTTAAAGGAGGAATGACACAACTCTCACAAGGTAGCATACAGGCCCACTTTCCATCACAGTTACGCTGCTGAAGACTTTTTTTTGAGCGATTGTGGTCAAGAATTAAAGAGAGAGGCACAAAAACACTGGAATCAGAGCATCAAATAACGGAATTCAAAATATTCGTTTAAAAATAAGAGCATTTCATTTTCTACTGAGAAGATTCCAAACATATGATTTTCACTTAAATTCATACTTTTGGCCTTCTAATTTTTAAAGTTAATTTTAATTTTAGTTTAAAGTCTAATTTCTAAAGTCTGCATGATCTTATGCATATTTCCTCTAACCCCTTAAGACCGATCGTCGCAAATTCGTATCATACCGCTGGCATTCAGACTGCAGCCGAGATAGCATCAGCTTGAAAGCAAAAACACAAATAATTATTTTTTTTAACAGTAATTGTAAATAAGTTCAGGTGTCAAGGGGTTAAATGTTTACAAAAATTATATTATGGGTTTTTTTTGGTTCTAAGAAGTGTTTTCACAATTTCAGTCTCCTATTGAGTTCTGCAGTGGACCTTTGAGCTTGTCCTCCAGTTCTCTGAGTTTGTACTGCTCTCCTCTTCCATTAGCTCCTGTGGGAACTCCACCAGTTCACTGGTCTTGATCTCATTTCGACAGAGAGGACATTTCGCAGTTTCCTATCCACAGACACACAAGATCACATTGCTCTATAAATGATCGATAGCTACATCATTGATTACATACTAATCAAACACAACCTTTTAAATTAACTCTGGAATGAAAATTAAATTACACCTGCTGTCTGCTGAGGGCAGCACACATACCTGCTCTGTGCTGATAACCTCGGTAATGCAGGGTCGGCAGTAAACATGGGCGCAGTGTGTAATGACAGGAAGCCGTACTGAGTCCAGACACACAGAGCATTCCTCATCAGAGCCGCTTGCCAACACCGAGCGCAGCTTCTCTATCAGACGTTCCCGCAGCTCTGCAGGTGTCGCTGAAGCACCTACAGACAAAATGTTTGATTGCTTCACATGTGGAAATGATGCCAGGGGAGAGAAGATTCTGAATTGTGTAT
This sequence comes from Mola mola, assembly GCA_001698575.1. Taxonomy (NCBI): domain Eukaryota; kingdom Metazoa; phylum Chordata; class Actinopteri; order Tetraodontiformes; family Molidae; genus Mola; species Mola mola. The sequence goes on from KV751360.1 coordinate 3,279,669, forward strand.
CGAGGCCAAGTTTGTAGCAGCAAGGGATGACACAAACATCATCCTCTTCTAAATGTGATAACTTTAAGTGTTTATAATGGCATGAAGAGTAGATAACATCCTGAAATCCTATACACACATTACAAATGTTGTGTACGGCCACGTATTTCACTGTCTATACGGTTTTAAAACACTAATAGTAATATGCTTCAATGTATACCCGTCTCCCATTATATTCCTGAGTCATTAAGTACAGACCAGCACGTCACAAGGGATTTCAAACACAAAAAAAGAGATGTTTAATATGTGATGGTCAGACTAGCAATGTCGAGCAGTTCTAAGAAAAATTTGTTAAAAACAAAACTTTTAAAACACTTCATTTGTCCCTGGTTCTGCAATTGTAATCAGCCCCAAATCAGCCTGACTGAATTTCCAACCATCCATCAAACAGTTTAGTTGAGAAAAAAAAGAGAGAAAAGATAAAAAATTGTGCTCTTTCTCTCTATATATGTATATATAGAGAGAGAAAT